>CALSBZ010046633.1:94511-104775 GCA_943591055.1 Gobionotothen gibberifrons
CATGTCCCAGGAGAGACACTAAATACTGATATACACCTGAACATTAGCGTCATATGTATAATGGACAATAACTAGTCAGATCTGTTAAGCAGTAGTAGGGGTCAATTTGTCCATCAGAACATTGGATACAAATGTAATGATTAGTGACATATTTAGCATTTGTTACATGTGTTAACCCTAAGAAGATACCAAAGGTAAATGCTGTTATGTCCCTTACATCCGTTGTTCATTGATGAAGTTCAAGTTCATAACTTAAGGAGCTTACTCCATTACATCCTACGTTATATATATATGAGGGTAGGGTGTTGTTTGTCAATCACTTTTTCAATGGAAATGCTCATATGGCTATAGGTTGGAGATTATGAGAAGTGTTTTTGAGTGACTTTGACAGTTAAAAGCCGTTGTTTATGCGATGTTACTAGTTGAAGTTTAACTAATTAAAGTTGAACATACGTTTAAGTAGCACCACATACACAGCACAAAACATGTGTGCTCAGCTGACGTTAGGTTTTTATACTAAATTCTTCTGTTTTACCTTTACTGGTATAATAGTAGTCATATTTCATAAAGGGCTGCCCTGTATATACATTCATCTCCATTAGGACTCATCTAAACAGAGCCTGGCTCTCTGTACCTGGCCAGCGCCCGGGCTGTTCTCCTGGGGAAATATTATTGTCCTAAATATGAAATGAGGCACAAATGGTTGTAAAACATGTGGCGGGGCTAAAGCTATGAATCAGTGTTTCCATTTTAAACTCTAATTTTGGCCATTTGTCTCCTGCTGTGGTAACGTGCTGTAGGTCTGTTTCCCTTTGCTTTCATTTGCAGCCCAACACACAGAACTGGGAACTCTAGGACTAGTTGTAACAATTACAATCATTTATCCTTTTAGAAAACATGAATGAATGGACCAAACAGCACAGGTGCTAGTAAACAGTGCTTCTTTGTACATGTCATCTAATCTAATATTATTGACATAAGTAAAGCAATCCCCTAATCGTAGAGTTGGTATTCTGATCCCTGCTTTAAGTGGTTGGAAAGATTAGTAAGTGCTGTATAAATGCAGTTCATTAAATACCAATGCCTAATAGATGTCAAGAGCTGGCATTCAACACAAGGCACAGCTATACACCTGCCAAGTGTGAAGTGGATTGGATAAACAGCACTCCAAATGGAAGGACACCTACAGGCAGACTCCTTTTAGTTAAATATGCATGGGAACGGGCCGGGAAGTGTCCCACCTGTTGCTGTGTGTGATGGCAGCTGGCTGTCCTGGGGCAAGAGGCTCCTTTGACTTCTGAGCAGAAGTGTTGTGCCTCATGCCAAGCTGGCACCTGTACTCATCTGAAGCCCTGAATGAAAGGCATGCTGCACCGCTGCTCATCCATCCCAATGAAGCAGGATAAGGTTACAGCTCTCACAGGAGAGTGTTTTCATCGTGTGACCTTGGTGCTGACGGTGTAAAGTGTATTCTGCTGTCAAAAGTATAGCTCACATGTATATTAAGATTGGATGCACTGTTCTCCAGCTCATACAGTTCATACACAGACTGACTGATATGGTCAAAGACACTTCCCATAAAGTCTTTTTTCTGGTTCCAAATTGTGTAAATAATTATATGAAACGTTCTCTAGGTCTGTACATTTACATTGATAATAGTCCTCTGGGTTATTGCAGCACATGCTCCACCCCCCACCCCCCACCCCCTCACCCGTGTGTAAGTAAGTGAAGTAAGTACATTTCCTTTCATCTGCCGCAGCCTTGATCAACTCATCATACTAGATTCTAGAGATGGGAATTATGGCTCTTCTGGTGATTTATCTGACGTCCAGCGCTCCGTCTTTTACCCTCTTTTACTTTCTCTTTCTTGATCCTCCTTACCAACGGCAGGAACTGCTTCGATAACGTGTTTGAGGACTTTTTTGATTACAGATTTGAAAACATCGTTGCTTGCTCTAAAAGTAGCACAATCCATTATGTCAAAGCTTGGAAAGTATCTAGATATCCCTGCCCTAATGCCAAAGGAACTGCACACTGAATATGTGTCGCCGTTTGATGTCTATGTCTGGAGCGCTGCGGAAAAAGGAGGGTTTCTGCCCGTTACTTCTCCGCTGTTTTCTTGTCCCAGTTAGAATAGCAAACTGGATGCAGTTTGCTATTCGGCCAAACTGTGTACAGTTAAATCGAACAGACTTCTTTCTGCAGATGTGAGCGTCCTTAACAACGGTCAATAAATCCTTGACAGCGGTCAGTACTACTGGATTAACAACGTGTCACATGTTCTGAAATGACCAATCAGAATCGAGTATTCAACTAAGCCATGTAATAAAGCATGTAAACACGTCACAGTAGAGGTACTAAATACTAATAAGAAGCATAGTATGTCCTTTCTTATGGACAGTTAAGTAATCGGAATCTGATTCTCATAAGGAGTAGGTGGCACCAATTTGCCAGTCAAAGAAATGTATAAAGTAGCATCCAGCTTATCTCTGTCTCACTCTCCCCAGCAAAGTCTGTTGTTTTAAATCGAGATGAATGACTACCTAAGGCCAATAGTACCTGTTGCACATGCCCCTTCACATTGTATGACCTCAGCAAGATCAGGTCCTATCTAACTCAGTGAAAAATCAGTAAACAGCCTGAAATGCAGCAGCACGATCTTCAGCTAGCCAGATGCAGCTCACATCACTCAACTTTTCATTACCCTCCTTCAGCTCCCTGTTGCTGCTCACATTCCAGTCACAAATGCTGGCTGAGTGGCTACAAGCACAGCGGCAGAGGACCTGTACTCCCTCGCTCAGCCTTCTGATTCACTACCATCTGCGAATGAACAACCACTGCGAGGCCGGAAATCTCCATCAAAACGGTGTTGCACTTGAGTCAGGTGGAGCCTGGAAGTGAGTAATGAGGGAGTTATTTCAAAGGCCTCGATTTGATCCACTGCGGATTGGATTGTGACTCATCCCTATGTGCGTTTGAACAAAAGCGTCTGCCAAAGGAACCATTACAGAAACACACTCAAATCTACTGTCAATGTCGGCATAACTGATAGACCATCAACTATGGGCCCCTTTTTTATTTTGGTCTGATTTATTTCAGACTGAAATCACACCATTACAGAGTGTGGCAGTGATCATGTATGTTTGTTGGCAGACCTGGAAGTTATCACAACAAAGGATCCCCAAAAGCAATGGGATTTCAGTATATTGCAGAAAATAAGATCTTTTCAAAACACATATTTATGATAATTAACACGTTTGGTTCAACAGGGTTATCTCCACATATTAACACCACTTAGAGATTTTTGACGCATAAATGCCTTAGCCTATGAACACATAACATCACTGTTGGATGTCTGGTTGTCTCCACTGCTGAGCTAAAGGCAAACATGTTTGGCATGATGACGTTTAGTAGTTCCTATAGCAACCACTGTTTTTATGACACATAGAAGCTTTGAACATTTGCGAGTAGGGTGATTCCAGATGTATTTTATGTCATTAAAAAAACATAAATATCTTTTAAACGTGTGTTAACCAAAGATCTTATTTCAGGCTACTAACTAGAAACCCCATTTTGGGTTCTAGGACTCATTCCTGTACTCTATTGCCTCTTGTTTGTTTCTGTAGTGCTGCATCACAGGGCATCATATGAATGATTACGAATATCTAATAACGACATTTATTTATTTATTTGTCTCCATTAATAATGCCTTATTATCTTTTCATTAACTTCTTTAACTCCAAAATAACCTCCCCAATGTTTAAAAAAAAAAAAATCATTTTCTTTTTAGTTTGCTTTGGTTGTGTTTGGTGTCTCTTAGTTATTGGCTTTTATTTAAGAATGTAACTTGTATTACCCATATTAAAATGGGCAATGGACTTTAAAGTAAATTGTATGGAAGATGCTAAACAAATCATTGCAATAAAGAATATATTATGTTTCACGTAAAGCTGAAACATTGTCATTGTCCCCTTTATTCTTACATTGCATTAAAAGCACATTGCTGCTCTAAAAGCTGCATCAGATGAGGGGATAAACCCTCGGAGCTCCTTTTAAAGAATGATAGAGATCCACTGGGGGGCACTGTGGTTCTGTGGGGAGAAGAGCACCTGTCGCTGAGGTACTCTCAGCCATCTGGGTCACAGGAGCTCTGCTTTTTAAAGAGACCAACGATGAAAAGTGATGGGTATGGGCGGGAAGAATAACACAGAAATAAAAATTCATACGAGCAATCAGAATGAAATACGGTTGTTCTGCAAATCAGTGGAATGAAGAAGGATTTAATGGAAAGGGACGGCCTGAGCCAGGGAGCCATTACCATTCAAAGATGCTTTGAAATAATTACACATTCAGTACAAGAGCTGCTAATTGTGCACATTCACACATTCTCTGCTGATCTATCGTCACTGTCACCTTTTCCACCGGCAACGGAATGGCACGCTGTACAATTCGCTGTACAATTCTGATGACAAAAAGCTAACTTATTATCAGAAATCTGGCACTGCTCTGTTATCGCCAAATGGGAGAGGACAATGAAACGGCACAGAGCTCCATGCCTGCCAAATTATTTAAGGCTGAGCTCATGTCTATGGATGGTATTTTACAATATGTCTTTCTCTCTTACATAATGGAGGACATTTTGGGTTACATTTGTTTAATAGGACTTCACTATCCATATGTCCAGTTGCCGTGTTTTTGAATCTGAAATGTTTTTGGCAGTTGCTATTTCCAAGGTCAAGAATGAAATAACAAACCTCAACATGCAGGAAACTACATTTACAAATCTAAGCAAACTGCATCACTGCAACATGTAAAATAACTATAGGGGCCCTATAACTCTAGCTCATTTTCAGGTTCTTATTAATATATAGTGTCTCTACTGGGACACGTCTCCATGCTTTAATGTTCAAAAAGCTCTTTATTGTTCTCATCCTGCCTGTGCTGCAGCACCTCTTTTCACCCTCTGTCTGAAACCAGAGGCCAGTCTGCTCTGATTGGTTAGCAGGCCGGCTCTGTTGTGGTTGGTCAACCGCTTACATCAATGTTCCCTTCCTTCTGATGTTGTTCGATTATTGTCTTAGTTGTAGTGTGTCAGCTGAATTATTGTTTTGTTTTCATATTTTCCACTTTCCTGTTATTCATTTTTGTATCAAATTTTTGTATCAAACTATAAATTGCCTTAGGACGGCGGACGCCATTGAAAACTAGACAACAGTTTATCTATAGGGGTTTATCCCAAGCCCTGTGGAACCCCTAACCTCTGTGTCCGTCAGACTTGTTCCCATTGACTAACATTGGAAAAGAGACGTCTGTAAATCGTTGATAATTTATTTTGAGCTCAATAAACTACCAAGCATAAACCAATGTATATCTCTAGTTTAAATCAGTAGAATCCAGTTATTTGTATTCACTTCTGGTGTATACTAGGTCATAAACTTGTATCTACCTCTGCTCATGTATACTATGCTAAATGGACATTATGTGTGCAGTTGTTTGGCAAGGTCAAGAATAAACTGTCAATCTTCAATGACACTGATGCAGTCTGCAATGAGTTTCAAAGGAGGACTTTCACCGATGTCAACCTGGAACTTTGTGACAGACAATACCAACAATTGTAATGCTGAAGACTGAAAGTAAATAATAGAGAAAAACCCTCATTCCTTCAAAGCTGCACAACCTAATACCAATGCCTTGGCTTGGTCCCAACATCATGTAAGGGCTCGTTCTCATCAGCCACAGAGTGACCTCTGAAGCATTTACTGCTTTATTTTGGTTCATTTGATCAGGTAATAGCAATGCCCTTTACTGCGACATTTACAGTAACATCTTGGCTTTCAATCAGTACTGTGCCAGGGTTCATTACAGTAAGTACAAATGTCATCCAAACAGACTACCCAAAAAAACTATTATGCAGAGATGGAGATGGATAAAGCAGTTATTTGCCTGAAGGAAAGACTCTAGACGAATGTTCGTATAAATATCAATGTATTCTGACAAGAACATTTAGCAATTTCCCTTTGGATTGAATCAATCTATCTATTATATCAAAGATCACAGAGAGGGCCACCATGCTCTAGTCAAATCTGATTTTCTAGACCCAAATAAGTTCAGACAGGCCACTTAGAAGTGATAAACCCTGGTTCATCTAAGGTCTGCGGAAACATAATTGAATCAAGAGTAAAAGATGACGTGCCTGACAGATATGTTAAGCAGCAATAACTAACAGGCTACAGAAGTAGGTCTGTGACTAAATGATGGTTGGATCTAATGGAAGGCACAAAACAGGAGAAGAAATGACTTGGACTCACTGTTCCAGAGAGATGTTGGAGTACAGCAGAGGTGTGCCGGGGTCTGGAGAGGTCCCAGCTGCCAGCCGCCTCTCTGATGTCGACGTCTGAGGCACGATTTCCAGCACTGCCCAGCACCTGAACACACAGGCAGATTTGTAATACAATTAATAACAACATTAATTTGAGCACATATACATGTATTCATGTCGACCCATTGTCAAGGAAATCCAACACATTTAAAGAAAGAAATGTCCTTCCATAACCAACTTTTTACAAATCAGCATCTTTTCATCGCAACAGATAAAAAAAGACATACGTTGAATACATTCTCAGCCCTTTTTAAGAACGTACCTGAGCTACAAACCAATATGGTCTTTGGATATGTACAGTTTACAATAAAGCTGAGCATACAGAAGGGCTTTAATGGCTATTAGTTACTTTCTTGGTTAAAAGGACAGACATAAGAACTGTACAACACAGAATACCTTGTTTTCTGGTATTATATTAAACAAATGATTTGATAAGAGCATGTTTTAGAATTGCAGTGTGATGTCAAATCCCATTACAAAGGGCACGTATAACTGTAGCATGAATGGCTGTTCTGTGGAGATACCATGAGCCAATGGAGCCAATGTAACCCACATGCCATCCCATAACATCTACAAGATGTGGTGATGGATGATGCTCTTATTAGTAGGATGAAATAATGTTTACAGAGCACAACGACAAGGATAGAAAATGATGGGTAGATTTCTGATGGATGCACATTGACTGATGTCTTGTTGGAGGAAGTTGTCCTGCCCCTCACAAAGACCCCAGGACCTGCGCCGGGCCTCAAAACCAGTTGTCATAGTTGCCAAACTGTAACATTACAAATTGAGCATCCTTCATATGATCCCGATTGGTCCAAAAAAGAATCTTCCCATATATTTACAATGGGAAAGAGTATTCTGTAAATCAACTTACGGACACTTAACTAACCCTTATTTGATATATTATTTCCCACAAGGTATAAAATGCAATACAAGCCAGATCCAGAGTTATATTTCCTCGGCCTTATGAATCTTTCTGCATGCAGTCGTTGTGGTAGGAGGCGAGGTTTATGTCTCTCTGGGCCCCGTGGATGTGTAAGATTAGTTTTATACCAGGCAGTAATATATCAATACAACACTATATCAAGTTCTCCTTATACATCCATGGTCCAAAGACACCACACAAAAGCAGTTGTTTTTTGTGGAAAAGCTTCATAAAGCCATTGTAGACTGCATTCACAGCCTCAGACAAACTAAGTAAGAGACTATCATCAAAGTGGAGCATTTAACGGCTAAAGAGACAGATATATTTCAGTTAGGAGGAGACCAACAATAGAGCTAAGAGACAAGAGTGCATTTGCGTTGTGTTGCTCTGTGTCTGCTAGATGTGTACACATCTAGTGCAACTATAAGCTTACCTCTAACACAGGGATTTGCGACTGACCATTTACATGCACAATGACCTACAGTATGGAAAACCCCCAAAAAGCATATTAGGGCCTCTTTGAGTAAAGAATAAACAGCACAATCATCTGGACTCACATTGAGCCACAAGCTAAACGATATTCTCAACTCCTTAGCCACATTTTAAGCCCAATAATCCTGGGGGGCGCAGATAGGTATTCTAAAAACAAAAGCGGCGGATCTGTGAACCTGAGAATGAATCACAAGTTCTTTGTTTGAAAGCAAAGGCCATAAAGTTAGGCTGCAGGGAGAAAGAGAAAGCAAGTCATGGACAAGTACATTTTCTCATCTCTGCGGCACCGGCTGTTGGTCTCTTTGAATCGGCAGTGCAGCTCTGAGAGATTTATCCATTCATTTGTTGTGGCTACGCTCGAATGCACCCAACAACACACCATTTCTATTTTATTCTACTAGTCTTTCACTCTGCCGGGCGGCTCAACAGAATTATGTCCCCGGCGATAATTATCAATCAAAATTATGGTCTAAAAAATGGAGGCCGAGGAAATTGCTTACCAGGACGTCAAGCAGGAACAGGACCCCAACAAGAAGAAGTAGTGTGATAAGAGAGGGAGAGGGTGAGGGAAAGTATGGCTGGAGAGAGGAAATGCGTCCATGCAGTGTAAGCCGTGGTGGTTTCAGTCAACTTATTGTAACCTTGCCAACGTCACACCTTTTGAAGAACAAATCATGTAAATTCCAAGGCTTTACATAAATGTTCAGTTCTTTCATCATAGATTTGAGCTAATAGGTTATATACAATGTTCTAGACTCCAGGTAGTCTCCGAGAATTGAGCAATAGTGAAAAGATGTGTGGCAGAAAGACAGCAATAGGTCTTATTCATGAACACTTCCCTTGTTACTTTCCTCAAGGTGTGAGGCTACAATTGACCCATTTCTCATTCATGTCTATGGAATGAGGGGAACATACAAAGGTGAATCTGAAAAGCAGGTGCGTCGTGAGCAATACGTTGGGATGTGTTCAGACACAGAACAACACAGAATCCCTCAGGTCATGTGTTTAAAACTAAAGGAAATAGACAACAAGCACAACAAATCCAACTCAAACTGTGCCCACACGATGATAGCTTATTTCAGTTGCAGTCAACCAGCACACAAATGTACACCAAATACTTGATTTAAAGGGTGAACTGTTTTTACTTTACAAGGTTTTAACCTGCAGGAGCCAAAGGCGTGCGAGGGCTGAGGACTCTTTAATACTTGAAGGGTTAAGGTTAGTCAAATGGGCCAAACCATGTGCTTTCATATTAAGGGGGCGATTTGGGTTTCGTCAGTGTTTTTTGAATGTGTTCATCTTACATGTTACCCCTTTGTTTGCTATTTGTTTCCGCCAAGCCACTATATATGTTATCTATCATAGTGAGAGGTTGGTTTGGTCGGTTAACACATGTTAAGTTGCTGTTATATCTATAGTTCTTTTCTTTTCCCTAAGATTGTTAGTTTTATTTATATTTTTGAATAAATAAAAAGACACTCATGTGTCCTTGTTGCCTCACTGCTTGGTCCTTGACACCAGGGTTTCTCTTTCCAAGGCTTTGGCAGCAGAAACAGGGTACTGGTCTGCACCACAACACATTGCCTCAATGTGAGGTTCCTGGAACAGTGAGGGACATCAGCTAAACACTGATTGACACCATTAAGGCTACCAGGATAATATTTCTTCAGATATTCCACCACTTCTGAACTCAGTAACACCAGACGGTATAGAACAGGGGTGCCCAACCAGTCGATCGCGATCGACCGGTCGATCGTGGGGAGATTCCCAGTCGATCCCGAGATGTGTCTAAAAATAGAACAACAATATTCTGTTTTATCGTTAATGTCCTATAACATAATCTTCCTGTGCCAGAATAATGCACTTGAACGCATCAAAGCTTTGTGATTGGCCGGCGTGACCCCATGTGTCGGGGCGTGGCTAGTGGGCAGTGGGCAGTGCACTAGTTCGCTGACGTTGTCCGTGTCAACAGGAGTGACAGTCCGCACACACACACAAGACCGCAGTTATGGCAGAAGCAAAAAAGCCCAAAAGATATAATTTGCACTCTGAGTGGGAGGATGATTATTTTTGTATCTATTCCAATTCAAAGTCCATCTGTCTCATCTGCAATGCGAGCGTGGCTTTACCGAAGAAGGGTAATTTAGGAGCGGCATTTCAAAACAGTGCACAAACGCTACGAGACGGAATTCCCTCCTAATTCTGCCCTACGCTCCCAAAAGGGGAGGGGCCTCCCAAAAGAGCAAGGCTGCTACCATAGCATCTTATCGTGTCAGTCACGTTCTTGCGAAACACATGAAGTCTTTCAACGACGGCGAAGTTGTGAAAGAAGCCTTCCTGGAGGCTGCCGACGCACTTTTGGGGGACAGTAAAAATAACAGTAGCATTTCAACAGGTTTTTGATATAATAAAAACTCAAGTTAGATACCGTTATTAATCAGCTGTACGTTTTAGTTTGTTTGAAC
>CALSBZ010046633.1:119593-132300 GCA_943591055.1 Gobionotothen gibberifrons
TCTCTCTCTCTCTCTCTCTCTCTCTCTCTCTCTCTCTCTCTCTCTCTATCTATCTATCTATCTATCTATCTATCAATCAATCAATCAATCTATCTCTCTCTTAATCTATCCCTCTATCTATAAGGAACCGCAGTAGACAAAAGACGTTGCAATAGCAAGCAACACGTCATGTTTACGCTGCATTTTCTATGAGGTAAATATTACCCGCTGGCGGATATAGGTATAAATGGCATTTTCTTTGGCGATTTTTTCAATCTGACTTCATATTGACAATTTTTAACAACAGAGGGTGCTACATAACACACTTTCAGGAAAAGTCACGGACTGGGAAACTTGAATATTTTATTGAAAAAAAGTTACAATAAAAAAACAGCTGCGGGTAAAATTGACCCGTTGGCGTCAACTGTGAACAGGAAATGGAAAGCAGAGAACGTTTTTAAATCAAAAGCCAGAAAAAAAACAAATCATTTGAAAGAAGGAATTCCGATTGAAATGCCTTTATTATGGCAATGTTGTATTACACTCATAAAGCATTGTCAAATCCACAACATGTGTTTATCAAATAATATATTAACATCTATGCAATTGACATTGCGTTGACGGCAGTATAGTGATATTTCTAGCTGATCATATTGGCTCCTTAATTGTCTCTGACCTGGAGCCCCCACATCAAGTACATCTGGACCAGACTTCTCCAGTGGACAGTTAGCTGTAGCATCATTAATAAAGTAAGTGTAATGTGTAACAGCCCAACACTGTTGTAGCTCTATGAACTGACAGTATTAGCATATTTAGTCCATCACCCCTAGCTCCCCAGGACCAGTCAAATCATGGTCCATTCCAGAATGCTTCAGATACTGGCTGTTTGGCTTAGTTGATAACCAGCATTTTATGTGAGTGTTAAAAAAGATTGGCTCATATCAGTAACAGATTGACATGTTCTTCATTCAGCGGGGTAAACATTACTTTTGACATTTTTATATTCGGAAAATGGGCAGCATTTAAGAGATAGTGTGTCTACTGTTTTGAATTCAAGACTAGGTTGATGTGATTAAAAAACTACAAGGATGTTGCAGTGATTCTTTGGAAGAATAGCTAAAGCCCAATCTTTTAGGGTAGTTATAGTGGTACAATCTGATTGGCTGGTCTTTGTGTCTGACATAGTGACTGCAAGTTGGTAAAGCAGCTAACTAACTGAACTAATCAAAGTCCTCCAATCGCAAAATCAAAATTATTCCGGAAAAGTTTAGAAGCTAATGCTAGCACTTGCTCCAAGCTTTCGGACTGTAAGAGGAACAGCCAGAATACTATCAGGACAAAAAATGGCGTCTGCTTTTACCTCTCTCGAAAAGTCTGAGACAATGGGTCGCCATCGGAACAATGAATAGCCGGACGGGAGGAGTTATCCGTCTGCTTTGTTCCACTAATGGAATCTTTTGCTTTCACACAATGAATCATATATTCCAGCTAGAAGTGCACTTCTGACTTCTGAGAGCGCTGACCTCTGCCAAGGCTGTTAGTACAAAATAATATGTGTATCCGCCCGGTGATTCAGATCCACTCTAAAGTTGAATGGGCTCTTTTCCTGGGCCATGCTTCCACTAGTCTTGTGAAAATCAGGCCAGTAGTCTTTTAGTAATCCTGCTGTAAACACACAAACAAACTGAACCGAAAACATAACCTACTTGGAGTTGGTAGTGATCTAAGTCATAAATACATCAATGGATGCTTTTTTTTTTCTAGAAAAATGCGATTAAAATAATCTTAGTGTGATACATTGGCGGTGATGCTTTCCAGTAATCGTTGACTGAACTCATACTTTATCCATCCTTTTATTTGCCGTGACATCACTTATTAAATTCTCCTGTCTCCTTCTTTCTGCCCCCTCTATCTTGGCAGCTCAGGGCACGGAAACTGCTGTTTTCTTTATAAGTATACCAAGATAGAAACATTAATATTTCAGCCATAAAGAGAAAAATCACATTTACTGGGCCATAGCTGGTGCTTGACGATAGTGTGTTTTATTCCGGTGCAGTTGGCCTTGCCTTCCCAGCTCTTTCTCATATTGATGCAGAGTACAGCGAATGGCTCTCAGTGCCCTGCTCCACAGCTCAACCTCTAAATCTTAACACCTCCCCCTGTGTGCGATTTATAGCTCTCGGACATATTTCTATTATATTGTGTGTGTATGTGTGGAAACAAATGAGTCTCTGTGCAAATGTCTCCATCTACAGGGCATGGGTAAAACAACCTCCCCAAAACAATACCAGTTAGTAAATTGTGGCAATAGGATTATTTTGTCAACCTCCTTTGCAAACGGAACTTCAGAAAATGATTATAACATTGAACCAATAAAGCATTTACAGTGTTTTGTTGGTGCGTGGGCTATCAATGCCATCTTAAATCAATTTGTCCGGTTTCGCCATTGTTGTTCAAGGACAGAAGATCCTTTAGGGAGTCATAACGGTTCCACTGGCTGCCTCCCACCCTGGAGGGATGAAGCCATTGATCTAATGTTGCTGTTTGGATAGTTGTTCTACTACAGCTCCAATTCATTCATCTCCACTATGGCAGTTTCGGACAAGGCACTGACCTCAACAATGTACACTTCACTTTAAGCTTCTAAGTGTTTGAATCGTACCTATTAAGGAGCTTAAATAATCAAAAAGATGTTGGGCCGGAAGTTAAACCATTTAATGAAAACAACTCCAAATGTTAACCATCACATTTTTCTAAGAAAGGATTCACTGGGGTCTAGCATTCAAGTTCCCGTAAAAAACAGGACTATGGATTTTGAACTATGGATTCCAAAAACACGGGAATTAATTACAGCTCTCTGGATCACGTACATCCATGTCAGGTTTTTTTAATGGTTTTTTTGGTTGGATGACATTAAAAATCTATGGGTTTAACCCAAGCTTAAAGAGCCTGTGACAGCCACCCAACAACTGTTGTGCAATGACATATTGGACTACTAGTAATCTTGAACCATCGGTTTAAAAAAGAAGATGGGATACCGTTTCGATAAATATCAATAATTTCGAACATCGCGGGGAAATTCCTTCGACTCATTTTGAGGTTTTGGGGGGAGCCGGAAGTGACGTCAATGCAGGAACGCTTCACTGTGCAGCGAGAGATCCAAACACGGACAAAGTGTGTTATTGCGTTGTCATGCGTAGAAATGGTGAATTACTGAGTTTAGGCACGTTAATAACGTTTTAATGAAGTTGACTACAGTATATTCATATTTGTCAGTGCTTTCATGTCAATTCGGTGAACATAAACATAAATGATCGTGGTGAAGATGATGATTAAATTAGGATTACAAATCGGTAATGAGAGCTGCTGAATTTCCTCCCGTCGGATGTGATATAAAAACAAATCGATTATTTTTGTAGTTGTAAACTCAAGTGGATGAAACTACATGTATTAGTGCTTTCATGTCAATTTGGCGAACATATGATACATTAAATGATCGTGAGGATGATGATTAAAAATCGTTTGTTTGAGCCGGTCTGCATTTCCTGATGAGAAAACAAACCGATGCTTTTTGTAGTTGTAGTACACCAACATGGATTAAACGTGTGTTTTTTTTACCACAATGTTGGGGAAATTAATGGATAAAATGCACAGATTATTATCCATCCATCCATCTTCTCCCGCTTATCCGTGGTCGGGTCGCGGAGGTAGCAGTTCCAGCAGAGAGCCCCAAACTTTCCTTTCCCTGGCCACATCAACCAGCTCTGACTGGGGGATCCCAAGGCGCTCCCAGGCCAGCGAAGAGATATAATCCCTCCACCTGGTCCTAGGTCTACCCCTTGGTCTCTTCCCAGCTGGACGTGCCTGGAACACCTCCCTAGGGAGGCGCCCAGGTGGCATCCTAACTAGGTGCCCGAACCACCTCAACTGGCTCCTTTCGACGCGAAGGAGGAGCGGTTCAACTCCGAGTCCCTCCCGGATGACTGAACTTCTCACCTTATCCCTAAGGGAGACGCCAGCCACCCTGCGGAGAAAACCCATCTCGGCCGCTTGTATCCGCGATCTCGTTCGTTCGGTCATGACCCATCCCTCATGACCATAGGTGAGGGTAGGAACGAAAATGGCCCGGTAGACAGAGAGCTTTGCCTTCTGGCTCAGCTCTCTTTTCGTCACAACGGTGCGGTAAAGCGACTGCAGTACCGCTCCCGCTGCTCCGATTCTCCGGCCCATCTCACGCTCCATTGTTCCCCCACTCGAGAACAAGACCCCGAGATACTTGAACTCCTTCACTTGGGGTAAGGACTCATTCCCTACTTGGAGTGGACAGTCCATCGGTTTCCTGCTGAGAACCATGGCCTCAGATTTGGAGGTGCTGATCCTCATCCCAGCCGCTTCACACTCGGTTGCGAACCGATCCAGTGAGTGTTGAAGGTCGCAGACCGATGAAGCCATCAGAACTACATCATCTGCAAAAAGCAGTGGTGCAATCCTTAGTCCACCGAACTGCAGACCCCCTCCCCCCCGACTACGCCTCGAAATCCGATCCATGTATATTACAAACAGGATTGGTGACAAAGCGCAGCCCTGGCGGAGGCCAACCCTCACCGGAAATAGGTCCGACTTACTGCCGAGGATCCGGACACAGCTCTCGCTTTGGGAGTACAGAGATTGGATGGCCCTGAGTAAAGACCCCCTCACCCCATACTCCTGCAGCACCTCCCACAGTAACTCCCTGGGAACCCGGTCATACGCCTTCTCCAAGTCTACAAAACACATGTAGACTGGATAAGCGTACTCCCAGGCCCCCTCCAGGATTCTTGCGAGAGTAAAAAGCTGATCCGTCGTTCCACGACCAGGACGGAATCCGCATTGTTCCTCCTCAATCTGAGGTTCGACAATCGGCCTGACCCTCCTTTCAAGTACCTTAGAGTAAACTTTCCCGGGGAGGCTGAGTAGTGTGATGCCTCTGTAATTGGCACACACCCTCTGATCCCCCTTTTTGAAAAGGGGAACCACCACCCCGGTCTGCCACTCCTTCGGTACTGTTTCCGACTTCCACGCAACGTTGATGAGACGTGTCAACCATGACAGTCCCTCAACACCCAGAGCCTTCAGCATTTCTGGGCGGATCTCATCCACCCCCGGGGCTTTGCCACTGTGGAGTTGTTTGACTACCTCAGCGACCTCCCCCCGGGAGATTGGTGTTGATCCCCCGTCATACTCCAGCTCTGCCTCTAACATAGAGGGCGGAGTTGTCGGGTTCAGGAGTTCCTCAAAGTGTTCCTTCCAACGGCCCAACACTCCATCAGTTGAGGTCAACAACGTCCCATCCTTACTGTACACAGCTTGGATGGTTCCCTGCTTCCCCCTCCTGAGGTGTCGGACAGTTTTCCAGAACAACTTTGGTGCCGCCCGAAAGTCCTTTTCCATGTCTTCTCCGAACTTCTCCCACACCCGCTGCTTTGCCTCGGCCACGGCTGAGGCTGCTGCCCTTCGGGCCTGTCGGTACCTTGCAACTGCCTCAGGAGTCCCCCGGGATAACAAATCCCTGAAGGCCTCCTTCTTCAGTCGAACGGCTTCCCTGACCACCGGTGTCCACCAGGAGGTTCGAGGGTTACCGCCCCTTGAGGCACCTAAGACCTTGAGACCACAGCTCCCCGCCGCGGCTTCGGCAATAGAGGCTTTGAACACTGACCACTCTGGTTCAATGTCCCCAACCTCCACAGGAATGCCCGAAAAGCTCCGCCGGAGGTGTGAGTTGAAGGCCTCCTGAACTTGGGCCTCCTCCAGACGTTCCCAGTTCACCCGAACTACACGTTTGGGCTTACCAGGTCTATCCAGAGGCTTCCCCCGCCACTCGACCCAACTCACCACCAGATGGTGATCAGTTGACAACTCCGCCCCTCTCTTTACCCGAGTGTCCAAAACATACGGCCTCAGGTCCGATGATACGATAATGAAATCGATCATGGACCTTCTGCCTAGGGTGCTCTGGTACCACGTACACTTATGAGCATCCTTATGTTCGAACATGTTCAATCCATGACTAGCACAGAAGTCCAGTAACAAACCACCACTCCGGTTCAGATCAGGGGGGCCGTTCCTCCCAATCACGCCCCTCCAAGTGTCTCCATCGTTGCCCACATGTGCGTTGAAATCTCCCAGCAAGATTAAAGAGTCCCCTTCAGGAGCCCCATACAGGACTCTTTCCAGGGTCTCCAAGAAGGCCGTGTACTCTGAACTGTTGTTTGGTGCATAAGCACACACAACAGTCAGAGTTTTCCCCCCCATAACCCGCAGGCGTAGGGAGGCGACCCTCTCGTCCACTGGGGTAGACTCCAACAAAGAAGCACCCAACCGGGGACTTGTGAGTATCCCCACACCCGCCCGGCGCCTCACACCTTGAGCAACTCCGGAGAAGAATAGAGTCCAACCCCTATCCAGAAGTAAGGTTCCAGAGCCGACGCTGTGCGTAGAGGTGAGCCCAACCAGATCCAACTGGTACCGCTCCACCTCCCGCACAAGCTCCGGCTCCTTCCCCCCCAGAGAGGTGACGTTCCACGTCCCCAAAGCCAGCTTCTGTCGCCCGGGTCTGGTCCGTCGAGACCCTCTGCTTTCACTGCCACCCTTTTGGCAGCGCACCCGACCCCATCGCTGTTTCCCGTAGGTGGTGGGCCCGCGGGACGGGGAAGCGGAGGTGTTGTCCACGTTGCCTTTTCGGGCTGTGCCCGGCCGGGCTCCGTGGCAAGCCCGGCCACCAGACGCTCGCCGACGAGTCCTCCTTCTGGGCCTGGCTCCAGAAGGGGACCCCGGGCTTCCTCCGGGCCGGGTATCCTCACTTCTTTGTTCGTCTTTCATGAGGTCTTTTTGAACCGATTATTATTATTATTATTATTCCCACTCCGATCGGGACACTAGGTCCACCGTTTCCCGCAGCGAGGCTCCCCCCGTTGACAGTTCACGTGGGCTGGGCTGGGTGCAGTGGCGGACTGGACATCGGGACGAATCCTGATGGGCCGGTACCGAAGTGGGCCAGTCGGATAAGTCACTAGCACATCCCCCACTGCCCCCGTTAACAATTTACTAGCGGTACCGAAGTGGGCCGGTCGAGAGTCCCGGGATGATTTTTAGTCCAAGTCCACCACTGGCTACATGACCATATTATCGCCCATATTGACGAACCTCATTCCTAAACTTCTAACAGATACAACATAAACCGATCCTTCAGCCTCATATGAGCTCTCAGACACGTTCAAAATTAAACTGTCATCGCTGTCTGAGCTTGCTGCTGTGTGCGCCATCTTGCGTTTACATGCAGATGCTGGGATCCTGAACGGTGCAGCTGGAGCACTGTGCCCGCAATGACGTCACACATCATTTGACGGGACTTGAAGGATCCCCGAGAAGATCCAGAATATGGTCACATTGAAGGGCAGATTAATGGTTATCAAAGTACAAATATCCAAAATCAGTTCAGTAACGGTTTTCAAGGGGACAATATTTACTCAAATGTATGGGTTTGGATGATGGGGGAAACTCGTGTCACAGGCACAAGCGATTTCATTGTTTAGTTCTTCTAAATAAATCGGTTATACAACCCATTAGTGTATACAGAATCTTCTAGGTTGTGTCTAAAAACGTCAATTGTTAACAAGGGTCTAAATGAGACTGCTATGGGTGATCATGCCAAAGACAATTCCACCTTTAGCCTAGCAGTGAGGCCGTGAAGTCATGCAACCGTAGTGTAATTTGTTTATATCCTAATGTTAGCTTTAACTTCTAGCGATTGCATTTAAGATCAGATGATCCTGTACAACGTGTAAGTAGCATAAATGCGTGTCTGCGACAAACCAAATGTTCTTCTTTGTTAAGGATTGAATTTGCAATGTAGTTGTCAAGTTAACTTTTCGTTTTATGTTTTATTTCAGGTAAAAATAACACCAGCATAAGAAGCTAACTTTGTGATGCTGCCTTTTAGACAGAGCATGCACTTGATGTCGAGACAGACTACAGTTGACCTATATCCTTTGTCATAAATGAAAATAAAACCTGCTGTTACCATCCTGACCTGCTTTAGGGCTTTCATTTTTAAAGCAGAAGACATCCTACAGAGGTCAAACTTACTGAGGCTAAAAGTTAGTTAGAAGCACTGATTATGGAATTCTGGGCCAATACCAATATTCAAAATAACAATTTCTACCAATTGAAGATGATCTTTTATGTTGCTTCTGTTACTTATTTAGTTTTACTTCATTATCATCATAATGAAGCGTCATTTTATAATTTTTTTCCTGGTATTCTTCTCAATTACTTAATGTACTGTGAGGAGCTATAGTCATGTATTTTTCACGACGCAACCTTCTTTTGCATCCTGACAAAATAAATGAGTATGAGCAGCCCCCCATATCTGTGATTCAGTTACCACCAACTCTATAAAAATGCCAATCATTTCCCTGTAAATGCATGTTGCTGTTAGCGCACATTTTTGGGCTATTTTCGCAATGAGCTCATTTGCATTGCAAGGTCATTTTGCACCAATTGTATGCATATGACCCAATTTAAATGTGTAACATTAGCACAGGAGCTCTGACACCCTGTTTGCTTGGCAGCCCTTTGCGAATGCTTTAAGAATCAAACTGTTTCTTTATGTTTTTTATTAGCGCAGCTTTAGCAGTCTTGAGACAACTTTTCTTTTGTGATTTTATTTTAGGTGGACAGCTTGGATGTTCCTCTCAAAAACATGTCATATTATTGAGAAAGACACCCATGGCTGCCTCCCCTGCTGCGATAGGGATATGACTAAATAACACTGACATCGATCTCTTCTGGTACTAATCCAGCCTCTGCTCACGTTCCAATATGTCAATGATGAAGCTGAACTAACATGGTGCATTTTATAAGAGGAAAAAAGTGAAGGGCATACAAGAAAAGAGGAATCTGTCCTTGGGGATAAACTGATGTAATAAAAGAACTGTGACAAATGTTAGGCTTCAGCAGCAGAACTCAAAAGCAGCAGGCTCAGTAGAAATGGCTGCATATGATTTTCCTTCAGGGACCTTTTTGTTGTTTTATGAAGACTGAGATAATTACAGTATGGTTTAGTTAGTATACTGATACACAAAGAAAACCATGTGGTCTAAAGCTCCTTAATAAATGGCTTAGATGTATATATTACATTGCACTTTAAAACTTAAAGTTGAAGTAGAAGACATTTTACCTTATCTAAAGTTGTGTTTTTGCGTTCTAGACTGAGCTATCCCTAGATATGATTACATCTTTGAATGCCGATTTCCTTACAAAATGACTTCTTCAATACATTATGCTAGGCATTGCAGGCGTCATAGTCCAAAACATAGACTTTTCACAGTTTGTTACAATACAATATGTTACGATCATTTGACCTGGGATTCAACTCTGTATTTAATTTGATGATTGACCAGTGCGAAAAGGAAGGCCTCAGTCTAAGACCCTGTATCTCTGATTTGATGGTAACAACTCATGTTCACTGTTCAGAACATGGTTTGGGTCAGAAACATTGTTGTCGGCCAGCCTCCATATGTTGTTTTGGTAGGTTGATACCAAAACCTACCAAATGGGTGAAAGTGGGGTGAAAGTGGAAAAAAACTGTCATTACGTTAAAATTGGTTACGTAAAAAATACGTCAACATCTTTCTCTGTTAGTTCCCAGTTTATCAAAGGGTTGAACTACAACCTTTGAGGAGATTCTTCATTTGTAGCGCAGTTATGACTTTAAAGTGGAGGACAAACACTTGTACTATGTAGTATTACAGTACTGTAGAACATGCAGAAGTATTTGTTCTACTCGCTATGAAAGACCCAAAGCGGCATACAAAAGAAATGATTTGTTTTGTCTTTTTACTGATATAACACTACATTGAAGTTGTTGCTTTAATACACACATTCATATATTCTGTCCAGAGGTAATATGACGGGTTATTAATCAGAAACTAGGACTACTTCTTCTGTAGTGCTGCCTCGTCTGTCTCGCACTTCTTTTTAATTTTTAATTTCTCTTGTTCATATTGGCTTTAAAAGTGATTCATATGTAAGAAATAGAGGTGGAAATCCCTCCTCAAAGTACGATTAAGATTGATATGTAGTTAATGTATTAACTTAGGCTTGAAAATGAAAATGGAACATGACCTTTCATTTCTTATTGTGATGAAATAGTGTGTAAGTTGTGTCAGAAAGAAGGCGTCAATCAAAGAGTTGGCACAGCAGAATACTGTGTGTAACCTTGTGGAATGTGATGCTGTTAAATGTACTCTGTCTGGCCCGAGTTGAAAGACTTCTATCAAGAGCCCCCGCTGAGCTGCTGACACCCCCTGATGCTGGCGAGCACTGACCTGAAAAAGGCCCAAAAGTACCACCCACAGTGGGGGCTCACTGAGCACCACAATGCCACTTCCATCCATTCTGCCAGCATGACCTGGCACGAAAGCACGGCAGTCATGGCGACATGACATCCATCAGAAATGGCCGAAGGATACACACTTTTAGCAAGTGAATAAAGACGGAGCTGAAAAGCCTGTAAAGTGTGAAGCGTGAAGGTTACGGAGAAGACTGCTGAAAGATTTCCATTTACTTTACTTTAGAAGACAAAAGGCCTTGAGTCTGCAACTATTTGGTACAGCCCTATAACTATCCTTTAAAATAAGGTTTTATTTTCTGTTTACTGATTATGATAGCTTACTGTTTGTTCCTGTAGATTCACGGGGAGTTGCCGTGTCAGATTGTGCTTATGGGACGCTGTCTTTGCCTAAGAGCCTTACCTCATTATATTCCATAATATTTAGAATTATCGCCTGCCGACACTGTATTTAACTAAGGAGAGGGAGCTGTGTGTGAAACGTCTAAAGGGTATGCCACGTTTTGCTATCTGAATAACTTTTTAAATAGCAGAAAAATACTGTGCCATTGACATTAAACAAGATTTCCGTTGTTTAATGGCACAATGGCTTTCTGCTGCCTCTAGATATTAATGCACAAACTATGCTTTCTTGATACTGAGGAATGTAAAAGCCAGAAAAGAGGTTCAGCGAGACATGTAGAGTCTTGACCCTGACCTCTTTTGACCAGGCTAGATCGTAATGGCAATTTGTGCTGCTGACATTCTTCATTCCAGGTTACATTCAGATTTTAAAGGTCTCTTATCATGCAAAATGCACTTTTTTATGTATTTTATACATAAATATGTGTCCCCGGTGTGTCAGGGAACTCAACCCTCTCTTTTTTCCTCTGTACCCAAATTTCTAAAAACGGGGGTACAAGTTGTTTTTTTTCAGTAGCGTAGGCAGAAATGTACTTTAGGGTGGGCCTGTAAAAAATAGGGTGGACCAGATTTTTCTTCTGCGCATCAGAAGCTAACAACAATCCCCGCCGGTACCGGTGGCAGATTACTTTTAGAATACTTTTGGAATACTTTATTTTTCCATAACAGATGGGTATGTTTTGGTGAACAGGAGACACGTATTTTACTGTTTTAATGGCTTATCAAGAGCACAAACACAACATCTTGGTGTCATTCTGGACAGCTCCCTCATCTGCACCATAAAAAACATCACCCGGACTGCATTCTTTGTACTGTCTTAAAACCTTTCCTTAGAATATGTTAGCAATCCCGTTATAAATGTCATCATTTCGACAATAAAGAAATGCTACATAAACGTTATCTTGCACATTTTATCTAACCATCTCCGTTACTAACTTTCAATATATTTTAAAAGAGATCTCTCTCTCTCTCTCGCATCTGCGTGCGGGGGCGGGGCCTCACAGACGCTGCGCTGTGCAGTGTGCACACAGTTCTGCCGGTAATGAATATTACATTTTGTGAGGAATCTTTTCCACCAATAATTCCAATAAGTATTCCAAAATGTATTCACTTCAGGTTTACGAAAGTAACTGTAATCAATTACTCGTTTTTCAAATGTAACGCCAGCTGAATACCATACACTTGATTTTTGTATTCTGATTACGTAACGCCGTTACATGTATTCCGTTACGACCCAACCCTGTGTATATCTCTCCGGACTGTCCACCAGCAGATGAAAAACACCCACCTCTCCGCCTTTTCCAAGGGACGAGAGAACCGTGCGGCAGAGTTTCCGTTAACATTTGTTCTTCTTCTAACAGCCCAGCAGCAGGAGAGGTGGGGAGAGGGAGACGTGGGGAGAGGGAGGCGGGGCTATTTCATCGTTATCAGAAAATGATTGTATAGATCGCTGCTAGATGAGGGCAGTGGGGGCTCTTCTTGGAGTCTGGCTTTTAAAAAAACAAACAAAGTTCATTAGTGAACTTTGAGCCATCATTTATTTTGCAGGCAGCTCTCTGCCTCTCTCACGTTATTATGGCGCGCCGGAACCAACAATCAGTTTTTACTAGGGCCGGGACTCGATTAAAAAAATTAATCTAATTAATTAGAGGCTTTGTAATTAATTAATCGAAATTAATCGCATTTTTAATCGCATATAAATATTTGACCTGAGAACAGTGAGAAGCAATTTTTTTCACATGAATTTTAGTATACCATTGAAGAATGACTGAATACATAAGCTTAAGCTACAAAACATTGTTTATTTTTTTTCTAGGTGGTACTTAACCAAGACCAACAGAAAAGTGCAATTTTTGCCATAAAGTGTAGCAATAGCATATTTAGGAATATAGTACATTTCAGAGATTCAGGTAGCCTATAGGTAGGTAGACCTTCT
>CALSBZ010046633.1:152000-178450 GCA_943591055.1 Gobionotothen gibberifrons
ACACACACACACACACACACACACACACACACACACACACACACACACAGAACAATTTGACACATTTCCCGCTCTTATGTGCCCATCCCCCCACATGGATCACACCTGGCACACCAATACATGTTCAGTGTCTGTTCTTTGTATATTTACTGCAGTTCTTCATGTATACCAGTAGTCTGATACAATATTTACAGTTTGAAAGGGTGTTTAATGACATTTGGTGATGATTAATGCTTTTTGTGTTAATGTAATAGCAGTTAAAACAGGACCGGTCTAATTTGACCGCGAACACCAAAGTAAGGGGGGGGGAAACAAAGACAATAGAAGGGTTAAAGAATGGTTAATGGAAAAGAAACAGAACAGACTTGGACAGTTACAGAAAACCTCGATCAGTGCTGCCGTCATTTCAAGTTATGCTGCTGTCGACGCAGTTCCAGCCGTTGGTACTCAGTGGAACGGACTATTTTTTCCAAGCGGAAGCAATACGTCTATTGTTGAGCTGACTGCTGTGCGAATACATTTAAACAGGGTAAACATATTGCTTTGCATGATTGAAAAATACAGGGGCCTCTTACTTAAATATGATCCAATAACAGGCAATAGGAATAACTTTTCGCCACAGTATTCTCTTCCAGGATGTTTCCAAAAGACGCTGGTGAAGTAGACTTTTATAGATGCGTTAATGAATTTATAGGTGTGTGTATCACCCCAACAGAGACCCATTTGATGAATGTCTCACGATGCAATCAGTGATCCAAACAGCCAGTTAACAGATCAATATAATTCAAATCAGCCGGGCCTGATGCAGCAGCTTATGGTGCAATATGATGCTGCAGCTCAATACAGTGTTATAGTCCTGTGGACATTTGCATCAGAACTTGATTCATGATAATTGTTTTTAAACTGCTTGCTAGAAATACATTCGAACGCCTCTCCAGCCTCTTAGATAAAACTGCAGGGATAGATGATGTGAACGTATGATTTGTAATCTCAAAGTAAACAATTATTGACAGCTGGACACAGTTTTGTTTTGGGATGGACTTTAAATGGGACAGGAAATAGCCTCTGATGAGTGGTCAAGTCGACTAAGATGATTAAGTTTAATTCTGAATACGATATAGAAACTTAGAATAAAGATAAACATGACTTCTCCAATGCACTTTTATCTATTGTTTATTTATTAGACTAATTCCATGAGGCAATTCATGAAATGAAATACAGAAATACTTTATTCATCCTGAAGGGACTTTAGTTTTGTGACAGTTGCTCCCTATTAAATTGAACAAAAAACATGAATAAGAAAAATCTACATCTAAATATCTATATAAACATTATGAATGAAAGTTAAAAATTAAATAAAGATAAATATATTTACATGAAGTTAAATAAAGTTAATAAATCAAAATGTCCTATGAAATGTATACAAACATAAGAAGTTGTGAAATGTGCACATTGTACTATAAACTGTATACACATATAACATGTATATTACAATATATACAGCGGCGCATCAAAGAAAGCGCAGTTGTGGCAAATGTCACTGTTGTTTTAACTTTTGTTGTTGTTTTGTTTCTTTCCGTTAACCGTCAAGTGGGAAATAAGTGTTTTTTTGTGGATCTCTTAGTATCCTAAGAAACTGTTATGTTTGGCTGTGAAAGAAAAATTATTATGAAGGGCAGACCATCTATTTGTATTTATTTTGTGTTCTTTTAGAAAGGGGCAGGTCGTATAAGATTTATTCTCTTCTCCCTGCTCCTTTTCGCTCAATGGTGTGTTTGTAGAGTCATGTTTTGTTGGCACTTATTGTACATTGGGTTTTGCGTACCATGAGCGGGACAAATAAAAATGAAATGAAACGTAGAGATATCGTTCAACTTAGGATGTAACTGGAACAGAAACAAAATCCTCTAGATTTATCATATTTAATAGGAACCTTTATTTTACCTGCTTGTGCATTTTCACTATCATCGTCGTCCTCTTCCTCTGTGCCGGCTGCTTCCCCCCCCACCGGATCCATCACAATACACTCTGCTACTCCTGTCTGAGAGCAACAGACACACATTCAGCCGACTAAACAAATATAAACAGTTCTTCAACATGTGTGACTAATATTCATTATACATTATAATGTTTAGCTTAATTATGAGAAGTATAAGCGAGAACAATTTCAGCTGTTAATGGCATGCATTGTAAGTTCATTGAGATTCAAAGGTTTATTGTCCTAACATACGGTGTAATTATGTAATGTATGAACAACTTAGATGGCAGGTTCCTGAACAGTGCAAATTGTACCCAAATTAATTATTTGTATTTTTTTTTGCTGTAAATATAAACAAAAATTCTGTGCAAGTAAAAAAAACTGAGCATGACAACACAAGTTAAAGAAGACACATTGTGGTCATTTTAAGGTTCATTTGAGTTGTCTGTTGTGATTGGTCAACCACTTACATAGATGTCCCGTCCCTTAGCATATGACATAACCATTTTTTTTACTTTTACAAAAAATGAAAATGTGAGAGTTTCATAATGTTGTCATCGGAGTGACAAGAAAACCCCCCAAAAAGCACAATAGGGCCCCTTTAAATGCAGATAAGGGTTTTGTTGAGCTGCTTACCTTTAGAGACTCTAGCTGCACCACCTGACATTTCTGAAGCAGTTCCACAAACAGGTAGATAAGCAAAGCCTACATGAAAGAGAACGGAAAATATATATTACCAATTTGAAAATGGGTTCAAGTTTGAGTCATAAAAACACTTGCAGCCCTTTGGAGTCCATACCATTTGAACATTTGAACAAATCAATCTATTCATACTCCTGTGAATGACAGGGAAGCTTATTAAAATACTATGTATGCTATCTGTGATCACCATGACAGCATGTATGGTTTCATTATGTTCTATTATCTTACATGAGAAACTAGATCAGCTAGAATTCAACGTGTCAAAACATGTCTCTACTGTATGCTGTATGATTTAGCTGTGCAGATTTAACTGAAGGACAGTGTTGGGGAAATATTTTCCAAGGCCCATAACTTTCACCCAGTTTATCAGTTCATGCTGTCCTGACTGAGCACACGCACCTGTAACCTTGGCTGCTGTGCTCTCAGTGTTTAGTCTCCCTGTTCCTGCCTGTTGGCGTCAGCTGAGGTGTTATGATTCTATCTTGTTCTGCACAATGTTGATTATTCTCTCTGAACTAGCTAAATACACGGGTCTGGGGTAGAGTTCTTCAGAATTTACGTGGCAACTCTACCGTGAAGTCAGAACCTCTGGCTCTTTTTGTGAATTCTCCGGCCGAAGCTCCTAAATAAACCCTCCAGTGTTTGACATCAAAGCTCCAGCTCTCCCCGTGTCTCCTTTTGAGTCGGTGACTCCTCCTGCATTGCTACACAGAAGTTTCCCCCACAGACATGTCACTCATAATTCTTTTTTGATTGATTGAAATCATTGCAACACTTTCCGCAATTTACAACTAATGTTCTTTATATTTAAATGAAACCTGACATTTTTAAAACTGTGAACAATTAACCAGTAGTTAAAAAACAACAGGTGAGGAAAATAGAAGAAACTATTCAAATATTTTAATTATACTATTCCTCCTTGACTCTTCCAATAATGCAGAGAAACTAGGCTGAGAAACTAGGCTGGATTATTGTAACTCCTTATTATCAGGGTGTACCAAGAAGTCAGTTAAGTCGCTTCAGCTGATTCAAAATGCTGCAGCTCGTGTACTAACTAGAGTTAGGAGAAGGGACCACATTACTCCTGTTCTGGCTGCCTTACACTGGCTCCCTATAGAACACAGGATAGAATTTAAAATTCTTCTTCTCGCCTACAAAGCCCTTAATGGGCAGGCGCCATCTTACCTTAAAGAACTCATTATACCCTACTGTCCTACTAGGGCATTGCGTTCCAAGAACGCAGGGTTGTTGGTTGTTCCTAGAGTCTCTAAAAGTACGATGGGAGCCAGAGCCTTTTCTTATCAAGCTCCACATTTGTGGAATCAGCTTCCAGTTTGTGTTCGGGCGGCAGACAGCCTATCCGTTTTTAAGAGTGCGCTTAAGACCTTCCTTTTTGATAAAGCTTATAGTTAGGGCTGATTAGATTCAGCCCCTAGTTTTGCTGACATAGGCTTAGTTTGTCGGGGGACATCTTACTTCTTCCTTCTCTCTGTCTGTACCTGTGTACTCTCATGTTCCGAAGAACCCAGCTTCCCCCAAATGTCTATATCATAATATTGTTTCGAGCGCCCTGAAGTGGGAATGATGTCTGACAGAAATCCAACAGCTGTATATTGTGAGTCATTGTGAGGACTGGGGATGGCAAACCCCTGTCCCATTACACATTGTATGATCTCTCAGAAATGCAGAGTATAAAACACATGAAATGACACAAAACAGAAGGAATATCAATAAATACAGCTTATGTTATTAGCTTTGGCTGTCAGGAAATAAAACACTTATGTTAAAAATCCACATTCAAACCATGGCTCCAACATAACTTTCAGTGACAATAATCTCCCATAAATGTCAGGGAAGATAGAACGAGTACGAAGCCTTTGACACAAAAGAATATCAATTGGATGTGAATATCCATAAATGTGACTGCAATAGGAGCGTTTGAATCTGAACCAATGTGCTGTTTGACGGTGTTGTTTTGCCAATGCAATAATTATTTTGAGGACATTTAAGAAGACAATCACATATTTGTACGGAAGGTAATAGCTCCCTTTATAGAAATGATTTATCTTTTCCAAGTCATGTTAGAGCAGGGAGCATTTTCTTGTTTAAGTGTGGATTGGAGCATTTGAAGAGCTTGTGTTCAGGCAATGAATTGGCTCTAACAAATGTATTATGTCCCCATACATATGAAAAAGAGGAGAATATATTGTATTTTGGGGCAAGAATTGGATCTTTGGCCAAGGTATGCCATTATTTCAGGTTTGTATAACGTATGTATTAGGGACATATCATGCTCATTTTCAGGTTCATATTTGTATTTCGAGCCTCTCATGACATGTCTCCATGTTTTAGTGTGCAAAAAGCTCTTCATCTTTCTCATACTGCCTGTGCGGATGTTAGCCTTTGCAGACCATTTACATGCACACAAACCTATTTAACTCACTACAGGAAAGCATTTCCCCAAAAAGCACAATAGGGCCTCTTTAAAGGGGAACGTTGCCCAAATTAAGAACTCCTGTTTTTTATTTTTACAGGAACATTCAATCAATATTCATGAGCTTATGGGGTTTCGAGTCTTTAACTGGTGATGTCATGCATTATAACCTCTGGAGCTGCTTTATAGACATTGAATAGGAGACCTCCAGAATGAACTACAGGAAAGGGAAAACCCAAAAAAGCAGAGTAGGTTCCCCTTTATTTTATTTTAAGAAATCCTGATCAGAACAAAGCCACTAAAGCCTCTTCCAGACACTGAAAGAGATGATTTAGTAGCCTCTGTCTATAACATTCTGTTTCATCGTCACAGTTTTCTTAGTATAGCTCTGTTATTGTTAGATTTGACTTAATCGGATATTGTGTTGCAGCCGTTTTAAACCAAAATGTTAACATCTAATTTGTGCGATCTCTTCTTGTTAATGCATTAAGAGTTCTAGAAGTCTTACTTTCTAAAAGTTAGTGAGTTGTATTCATTATAATAGATACTACCTATGATAATTCCTCATCCAGGATCTCCTTTTCAAACTGTTACGACTCCTTTGTGTCAGTATCTTACATTTCCATAGACCATGCCAGTCTTTTAAGAAAAGAAGCGTCCATTGAGTTCATGTATTACTTACCTGGACAAAGAAGCCAACGAGAAAAGAGAAGAGGAAAGGCACCAGTCCAGCATGGGATATCGTTACTGGAAGACCTAGAAATTGAAGAAATGTTTTTGAATTTGACCCCCACCTCAGTAGATTTAATGACGTCTATGTTTTGTCAGCCCATCCACTTTGCCCTTGTGACAATTTAACAGCTCATCATTCTCTCTCATACATGCTTCTTTCCACTCTTGCTCAAACTTACCATAACATTTTATGGTAAGTGCTGATTACAATATGAGGTTTAAGTGTTTGAACAAGTACTAACTGGGAAGGGCTCCACCTTTCTGGAACTACATGAAGACCCCGCTAAAAAACAAACTAGTTAAATGTAATGTGCCATGTAATTTCCACCTTGACTAAAAAAACTCTCAGGTGTTAAATACACTTCATAAACCACCGTTAGGTTTGCTCTGCCAATGAAAGCCTAGAGATGGACAGAGTCTTAATTACGTTCCAAATGAACTGATATGATAAAAAGGCAGTCTCGTAGAGAGAGAAAATAGCTCACAGAAGTTGTTACCATCATAAGTTGAGTCATACATGCCAAGTGTTTGTGTGAAACCTATTTTTTGAAGGACATGTTCAGAATGTAGTGGGTGTTGATGGAGAGATTAGACAGAATGATATAGTGGTGTTTGCCTGTTATATGGTCCTATCCAACACTCTTTGGGAAGAGTGTGCCAAAAGGTTTGGTTGCTCAATTTGATGTCATCTGTCTCTTTTCAAGAGAATGTCTCTAATATCCAACCGATTTTCACATTTACTAAACCCCTTCAAAGCTATCCCCAATCTGATCATATCAGATGTGAGGAGACTGGTCTTTGTCTTCCACAGACCAAACTCATCATAACGTTGTTTTTGTTATCCTTAAAGATGGGGTATGTAATTTATTTCAGAAACACTTTTTGTTATATTCCATGGAATGCTCTTAACATCCCGATAGCAATGAATACATGAAATGCTTTGACAATAAATCCATAAACAATGCCATCTGTGGAAGCCGTGGCGCTGTAAAAAGCACGACCAATCATCTGAGCCGGCCCGGCTAAAGTAACTGGACGGCCTACCTGCTTGTCAGCCTTCCATCTGTGCACAAACTTATCTCGTGCCCTCATTGGTCATGTGCGCGTTCGTGTGTGTTGGAGGAGGGGCTCTGGAAGGAAGTGGCAGATTTTTTCCGGTTGTGTATTTTCTAATTCTAGCGCACTCGAGCTGGTTTCTCCAAAATTACCTACCCCACCTTAAAGTGTGATCAGATGTGTGCTCCCTTAATCAAACTATAATGTAGGCAATGTTTTCCTGGAATTATAATTGCTACATGGTGAAATTGGTGGTGCGCAACAAGTGATATCTAGAAGTTTAGTAGCTACGACTTTGATGTCGAGGTTATTGGACTCATAGTTGATGTTTGTTATATCTGTATCTTAATTATGAAGATAGAATTACTCACCTAAGATTCCAGTTCCCAATATTGTTGCAATGGTCAAGAAATCTATGGGGGAAAAAAGAGCTTAGTCAGATCAATCAGAGACCACAAAGTTCTGATCTACTTGATATCACACACATCTGTACAGACAAAAGGTTTTCAGAATAATACAAGAAAGTATTTCTTCTTCAATCCAACAAAATAAAGTACTGTACATTGATAGGACTGTCAAAAATGCAGGTGTCCAATATGTCCAATGTCTGTTGGTGCACATGGCCATTTGCAAAAGGTTGTGCAATGTGTTGTCTGCTGAGATTATGATAAGCTGAAATTGTGTGTGTGTTATTAAGAAAATGAGGAAGAGGTGAATTAAATAAACCGCAGTAAAAATAATAAAACAGACAAGACTGTATCAGAGTTTCAAATGTACCACAGATTTTGAACGATGACTTCATTTTCCAGTTCAGAGACAGATAAAAGAAACACAGATATAAGCAGGTATGAAGTGGAAAGTACAGTCTGTTAAAATAACAAACCCACATGACCAACAGGCAGCAGAAAGTGAAATAACTGTATTCACAGCCGTGGTATCTCATCTGAGCTCTCACTGTCACCGGTCCCCCTCTACTGCTCCATCTGCTTTCCAATTTACTCAGTTGTTGTACATTTCTCAAAACTGTGCACATCGTCCATCAGATCATTCATTCTCTCTCCACCAACGTGTCGTATGTCAGTGATAGTGGAGTCTTGGATCCAAAGCCAACATTATAGAAAATACTCCAAACCACGCACTCTGCCCCTACCTTAAAACGATTGCCCTCCAGCTGCTGACATCAACCTCCAATGAGACACACCATCAGTACCCATCATTAGCACACACTCCACTGGAATGCCATTGTGCACAATGCATACTGTTCTCTGGGCTGCAGTCTGTAATTGGGTACAGTTGCTATTACTTTTTATTACACGGCTTAGTTGAATAATTTGAATTGGTCAATAAGGACATTTAGCATTCTGCACTTTGTTGATAGCAGATCAGCACTAAGGTCGCTCTGATTGAGGGACCAAGTGCAGTCATATCAGTCCAATCAACTTAATGTCAGCCGAGGCCAAGAAACACATTTGCTGTTTGTTTCTCAATCAGAGAAGAGCACAACACTTTTGATTCATAATGGCTAAACACGTTCCCAGTAAAGAAAAAGTAAAAAAGAACAAGAAATCAAGAGAGAGAAATACACAGCGCGCTGGAAGATAGAGCGGACAGGAAGTCAACACTAAAGAGAACAGCAGAAGACCAACAGGAAGTCAACACCAAAGGAAACAGCAGAAGAAGACAGAAAGGATGTTTTGTCAAATAAGTGATTTGTCTACTCAGTAGCTGTGAAATAAGCGAAATATTGTGCAGCAAGTCGGTCATGGTAGTGAAAGGAACCTCTAGTCTACTACAATGCCACAAAAAAAGGGTTTGATTCGATTAATGTTGTCTTTTTTATTGCACTTTGGCAGCAGATTCCTGTGTAGCTTCAGATCTGAGTTGTCTTATTAGTAAGCCTCATTTATGCTTTTGTAGCAACACTATTTGTATATAATGGCAAAGAAAGGGTTCAGAGTCTTTTCTTTTTTCCCTGTGTCATATGTGGCAGCACTGCTCAATGTTTCTTGAAAACATTACCCACTGTAGTATGTGACGTGTGAATAAACTCCAACTCTGTATCAACAACACTGTTGTGTAACTTCAGTTAAATACTTGTATGTGTGTAGATTAGAAAGAGGTAAGATAAAGGATCTGCAGTATTTTATGAAGTATTCATCGTACAAAGGCCAGTTGTATACAAGTAGAAGTGTGTATTTACCTGGTAGTAGGCTGTCAGTAATGGCTACGCCTCTCTATTTGGACTGGTAGATATCCGCAGACTGGCAACTTTAAAAGTAGCTCTCGGTTCAAAAAAGGTTGGGCACCCCAGCTCTACATGAAGCGGTTCCTTTCACGGCATATCATCCCTCATATGATGATGGTTCATGAAGTTTGCATCAGCCAATTTCATTCCTTTCAATGTTCCCTGACAAACTGGGGGATGCTACTTCCGTCTCAGGTAGAATAACATCAACTAACTGACAAACAGGATGCTTCGAGTGGCTATGGTTACAATGTAACCTGTTGGGTGTGTACTGGAAGGAGCTTGGCCTTGAGGCTATTGTCAGAGTGAGACAGTAAACATACAGAGAAGCAGTCCACATACTGCTATGTTACCGGATCAAATCAGTTTAAAAGTGTGGTTTTATATACTATATATAGGGCTGCTCCATGTGATTTGGGTTTTGTATTGTTATGTAACTGATTGTTATCTATTTGGATGGCTAAGCTACTATACAGTTAATGTTCCAGGTGGGTTTGTTCAGTTAACACCTGTTCAGTTGCTGTTATATTGATGAGAGCTATTTTATTGACCTCTTTTTTGCAGGACCACCTGCAGCTTCAAAAACGGAGGAGATGGTTGTGGACCTGAGGAGAACCAAGGCACCGGTGACCCCGGTTTGAATCCAGAGTTCAGTGTGGAGGAGTAAGAGTATAGACAATAAGCTGGACTGGAGTGAAAACACTGTCTTAGGCACTTTGAGTCAAAATGCCAGCACAGGACTTTTGATGTGATATTTTATACTTTTTATTTGATGTATCGCTTATTGGACATTTTACAATCATTTCCTACGTTTATATCTTATTTTATATTTGTATTGTACATTATTATTTCTTATGTTTATACATTCTGCATAGATAGATAGATAGATAGATACTTTATTTATCCCAAGTTGGGAAATAGTTTTGTCACAGCAGCCTTGTGACAAGTGTATCAAATATACAGAATAACCTTATTTCTTTTATTTTTGACTGTCATAAAAACCAATTTCCCCCCTGAGATATCAATACCATGCCTCAGTGTGGACACAGTTATACCCTGAAAACAGCACAAAATAGGTAATAAGATGCATATTATTTGACTTGGATGTAAATGATCACACTCAGTCTCCCTCCAGCGGCCCGCCCCCCTGTCAGCACATGTTGATGGATGTATTGATGAGGCAGCTCACTTTTCTGTCGCATTCAAATCCATCACATCCACTCTACAGGCCTCCCGTCATCACTAGAAATAAGCTCTCATTTGGAATCAGTCTGAGCCTTTCCCCTGATTGTGTTATCAATCCTCTGCTGCTCTCCCTCCCCTCTAAAGATGGCTGAGGGTGGGACATATGGCGTCAGTCATCAGACATGTCATTATAATCTTTTTCATATTGTCTGTGTTCTCACAGCTGCCGAGGCATGTAACATAATGGCTCAATAACTTGTGTCACAGACAGACAGAATGTAAGGATTGACATAGAAAGATGGACAAAGTGACCTTAATGGACATTTAATGGCATTTAGATTTTTATGCCTCAGTCATTTGTCTGATTTGTCTGCCAAAGTATGTCAGAAAGTATCGGCAAAGTTGACACACTTAAATGACTCACTTCCTAACTTGCTGCACAGGTTGGGACAATCCCTGACCAATAACAATTTTTGTTTCTAAATGTTGCTGCCACATGTCTCACCACCAGTTGCGAGTTGCAAAGCAGAAGTGAAGCAGTGAGGGACCAGGAAGTGTAGTCTTTATTAGGTGTGGAATACTGTAGATATTAATAATAATTAAGCACAAATGACAAACATTTTCTGCGTCCATATTCTACAATATAAGAAATGGCTTTGATAGCAGGCTGAATATCTGGGTGTGGGACGTAGTTGAAAAACCCAAAATCTTTATGAAGTGACTTTGGGCTCAGGGAAATGTTGATTGGCATTGTTATGGTCTTACATTTACAGACAAAATGGATCAGATATCAGCATATTAAACAAGCGTATCTACAGTATGTTGAAGGAGGTTAGAAATATAATATGAAACATTTCCGCATTACCCTTTTACAGGTTATGTCCTACTAGCAGGGGTTCATTGGGCTGACCTGCTATAGTTGGTTGGTGTTGGTGTAGGTGGCTCTGTGCTCTGCAGAATGTATGTTGTTCTTTTATGTAATTATTCCTGTGATTTTTTTAGATTGTAATTAGTGGTGCACGATAATTATCGGGCCGATAATTATCGGTCCGATATTAGGAATTATGACGTCATACCGATAAACCCGATAACAGTATTAATAGCACCGATAACATACAATATATTTTTTGGGTAAAAAAAAGAAAAAAATACTGCGGTGTGGGTGGATTGGGATGAGGGGCGCTTGTTTTTCACTCGGCTCCTCCCGTTTGCCAGTACTGTGGTATTAGTGGTTTAGGAAGAGGGGAGTTTTTCGCAAATCCAGCGCTCCCACTCATGCCTGGCTGTGACGTAAATGGTGTGCAGCCGTGAAGCCAGGAGAGTAAACAAACATGTCGTCGGTAGTATGGGACTATTTCAAAGTTTCAGAGTTAGATAGTTCGCTTGCTATTTGTATTAACAAATGCAATGCACACTCCTTCATACTCTGATCGATAACGATATACGGGACATAAGTTTCACCACGGACATATGGACCAGTGATGTTAGCCCCGTTAGCATGCTAGGTCTAACGGCGCAGTGGTTGGACAAAGACTACAAACATTGACTGTTTGACGCAATTATATTTATTTGGGAAAATAAATATGGTCACTTTGAAGAGTCAAAACTGTTCTTGGCTTTGTTTTGTTCATAGTAGTAATGCTCATGTCATTTGCTCACTACTAGTCTTTTTTTTACCACCAGGTGTGCAAAAACTACAGGTACATTTAATATATATATATATATAATATTATTATCGGTTATCGGTATCGGTCTTGAGAAGCAGGAAGTTATCGGTATCGGTTTCAAAAAACCAATATCGTGCATCCCTAATTGTAATACATATTGCAGTTAAATGTAATATCGCAACGTCTGTTTTCTCATAATCTCTACATTAGCAGAGTGGAAATAAATGCTGTGCGGTTAATTCCATTTTGAAAGCGCATTTATAAATACTTTTTCACCTACACCAATGAATAATAGTGATAAATAACCTCAATATTGATCAACATAATTGTGGTATTCATTTTTGCCATAATCGTTAAGGATAAAGACAAAGTGTGTTAAAACAGTCATAGCATAACAAGTCAGAAAAAAACAAAAGATATAATAGTATATAAATATAAAAAAAAGTAAAAGAAGTAAAGTATGTTAACAATATCATTTAAAGTCTTATTATAGTATGTTGAAATATGAAAATAATTCATAGTACGTCGGAAATATCATGAACAAAGTGATAGTATAGTATGACCAAAAATATATTAAAAAAACCTTGTAATGCATGTCATCAAATATGAAACAAGTCTGTAGAGTATTGTGTGTTGGAAAACAATTAATGTAGAAAGATGTGAATTGAAATCATAATAATGCAAGTCATAAATAACATGACAAAAGTCATAATATAGTAAGTTAAAACAATTTGAAAAAAGTAATGTATAGTCTCTTAAAACATTGTAAAACATCTGAATAGAACATTATATAATAATATTGTAAGAAGTAAATGGATTCCAGATGAATGTAACTGATAAAAACCCTGTTATTCTTATAGTTGAAGAAACCTATGAGTGGGTGGCGGTTGGCCTGGGCATCCATCATAGCCCTGGCTGGATACCATACATCCAAAGGAATGTGTGGTACCCCCCCCCCCCCTTCTCCCAACACTTCCACCAACACCCCCTGTCGAGAGAGCCCCCCCCCCTATTACGAATCCTAAATATGATAAGTGTGCATACTCTGCTGTGACAAACCAGATGTGGGTCCTAGCTTGTATTGTGGCGGTCCATCAGTGTGTTGTGCTCGGGTCTGTAACGTCGTGTTGTGTCGGTACTCACAGCACTGCAGGTAAACGAAGCGTAAGCTCCACTGTCTGTCCTGCTGGTGCTTCCGCGTGAGTTTGACGGACAGAGGGCTGAGGCTGGTGTCGGGGACAGGACAGGGGCTTGTTTGGATTCTTATCTCCTCTGCAACGGTCGCCATCATTTTCATTACCCTATTTCTCCCCCCCACCCCCCTTCACCTCGTCTCTTCTGTATCGCTCTCTCCTCTTCATCCCGCCCCTTTCGCGACGCGTGAACGCGCACGGTCCTCCGAATGCTGCACGTCCCCGATGTTGCTTTCCGTGTGAGCAGCCTATGGTGAGCAGCATACTCTGGAACTGTGCGGTATGTGCCCATAGAGCAGTAGACTGTATAATAAAGGAATGTTCCAATTTGCACAGACAGAAGTAATCATTCAGCCATGTTTACTTAAAACGTTGAAGCCTTGTTATAAATAAATATTAAGTGTAATGGTGATACAATGCTCCATACAAAACATAGCATTGAGAAGTGTAGTATGGGGGCTCATAACAGACACTGGAAATAAATCTGTTGTATTATTTGAAAATAAAATAATTCCTCCTCTCATCTGACTGACTGTTAAGCTCAACTCAGGAACCTAAGTACATTTCACTAGTAAAGGGCTGGACCAGAGTATCACATTATTTGTTGTTATTTGTTTTCAATTTTGTGATTTTAATTTTATAAAACTTGAAAACTGAACTTATTAGTTTGAAGTATTTGTATTCAGTCTTTTTCATGCTTGGTTAACCACTTAGAGATGTCCCCCTTAGCATATATTATCTCAAAATCAGTTGGGGGAGGTGTGTATTAACAGCTGTTAGCATTTTGCAACTCTATCTCTCTTTCCAACCACTAAAAGCTACAAGGCTAAGACACAAAACCAAGTCATGTGTTCCTCCTCCGCTCCATTGCAGCACTAGGGACAGCACCACAACTACAAAACATAAAAACACAGTTAAAATGGAGTTTTCTGGTCTGTAGGGAGTTGGCTTCGGAACCAAAGAGGTGCCGTTCAGACTTGATCAGAACACAAATACAGAGTGATCCAGACTTAATGAAAAAGAATGGAAAAAACATTTAGGCCGAATGTGTTTAGGTCCTTTGCATGTGTATATTATTTTTACCGTGTATATATATTAATTAATATATATTCTTCTTTAATAAAGAACTATTTATTCAATACCAAAACTTAAACGGGCTCCGACCCGCCCGCATCCATGTGTTAGCAGGGACAGAAGTTAGGCCACATGCATAAACAACCATTTTGTTGCAGAAATGTTTAGTTTTAAATATGTGAAAGATGAGTGCCCTGTTGTGTTGTCTTAACAGTTTTCTGTGACACAAGCAATAACATACAAACGTTTTGAAAATGATCTTTATTGCATTAGAAATTCAAGACTTGAACACTCAAAAGGGACAAAAAACATGCTAGAAAAATCCCTGCTTATGCTACTGAAGAAAATATGTCATGCATACAGAAATGAGGCCATACTGAATCATCTAATGACTTAACTCATAATAACAGGGTTACATTTGAGAGTCAAAGTCAGCTTATTTAAAAGTTACATTTGAAAGTGTTTGGTAGGTTTCCAAAGAAGACATTTTTTATTGTTAAGTTTGATATGTACAACTCAGCAAACTCATAATAGAATACAGAGTGAGTATGTGGTGAGATGTGGAGAATCTATTAAAACAGAAACATCACAAAGAACATTTACAATTATGTGCAAATTCCACAATAAAGCAGGTATTGATTATTTCAATTAAAATGACATAACATTGCCTAATAGTTCAACTTAAGACTCTTAATGTTTGAATAAATACTGTACACAGTAAAAAGCTCATTGTACAAACAAGTGAAGGTGTTTCCCTCCTACTGTATGAGTTGAGACCTCTGAAGAGGCAGGGTGGAGGCCCTGCTTGTTTCTATGTTACTACTAGTTATTCAATAATCCAACTCTAAAGACATGACAACCTATTTTTGAGCAAACAAGGTCAAGAACCTTTTTTATGCTTAATAGCACAAACAAGCATATAGCCATTGCACAATAATGAGTAAGTAATGATAAAGTTTTATCATGCAAGTATAAAACAGAACAGATGCAGAAGAGTCATGCAGCGATGCAAGTGTGTTATTATGGCAGATAATGTGCCACATATTTAGAAGCCACTGCTTTGTCGAGGGAGCCTTTGTGATGCTAACGTCTGGGTCGGCCGAGAAAAATATGTCATCACTGCACCTCTCTATATGCCGTTGCAGCTGGTGATCCTATTGCATGATGTCTCTAGTTATATCTGTGCTACATATGCAATTTGCAGACATGATTGAATGTTGTCTGATGCTGCTTACAGTATGCTAACTTTTTGCCCCAGAAAGTGTCAATAAAAAGTATGCCTTAACTTTAAACAATACATTGATTACAAAAAACATTCAACAATGCAACTTTTCTCTTGATACGGGAACGTACAATGCAGATTTAAAAAGTTCACCTTGCATAATTCATCCATTTTCAAAAGTTAGAGGGTTTTAGCAGTCTGTATTTACCACAAGTAGCAAATGTGCAAACTTTAACTGTGTTAGCTGGAGCTACACACATGGAGTGTTTTCTATTGATTTTCTATGCTTTTGCGCTGCAACAAAAATGAACCTTGTGTTCAAACGTTACATCAATACAAATCATCTTGATTTTAATCAATGTTTTGGGTCTCCATACTTATAAATTAAAGCATTTTTATCATAAAAGGCACATGATTTAAAGCAATGCACATTTATTTTTTGGATCCCTGAAAAGCTTTCATTTTCGTAAATCAGTATTCCTTACAACATGTTGTGTATCAAATGTGTTGCACATTAAATGTAATTATTAAAAAGCACGTTTTCGAGACTAAAAAGAGTTTCATCATTATGACTGTGGACGCACTAAATACTAGAACAGTAGGTTAAACTCCCAAAAATTATGTTTCCATTCAAAACATTAGCTTTTCATTAACTTGAGAAAGATATTTTCTCCTGGATTTGAAATGTTTTTGTTTATTACAAATGCATTTCTGATCAAGGTCAACATAAGTCAGTGTATAGCAGAGATCGGGTTGGATGGATGAACACAAAAATGGGACTTTCATCCAATGTGGCTCGAGTGAAACTAAAGTCGATGTTCACTTTAAACCATTTAAGTCCTTAACTTCAATAGCGTAACAAGATTTATTATTATACCTCACCTAGTTCTGTTGCCTAAACATTACAAAATAGTTTAAAACTGCAATCATAATCCAGGAAGAAATACTTTCCCTTGAAATGTAATTGAAAATGCAGTTTAGTTGTATTGCAACATTCATTTTAGGACACAGGGTTTTAGGAATAAACTGACTAACTGGGAATATAAAGAAGCAATTGTAGTAATGGCTGTGTAAGAAATCACATACTAAGGTGCTACATACCTCATACAAAATGTGCACATACTGCATATTACATACTACCTAGTGGATTAACGATTACTGTAAGTATAATTTGACTAGCATTGGTAAAAGATGTATCCGATGACCGCCAGCGGCTCTCACATCCCTGAAAAACTTGCTGCTCATTTCCAAACAGGCCTTACTTTGATAAACTGATCACATATTGGGACTCTACATATTTACTTTTCTGCATTTAAAATGATGTATACTCATTAATGAAGTCACAAATTAACAGTGTTTAGCTTAGCTTTAAATCTTATAAAACCGACTCTGTCACAAAGCACCCAGGTGCAATGCATTGTGGGGCAGTTGACTGGGTCGAGCACTGTAAGATCATGCTGCATACTCAGATATTCTTTCTCACGTGGCATTCGTCCTGCATTTCTTGCATACAAAGAATGCACAAACTATGCTGTGCGAATGTCATACTTAAGAAGGCTAGTGCGTCAGTATGAGGTTTCAAACACGGACAATAATGTTGGTATCCTTCAATCCAAAAGTATTTCTCGGTTTTTCTCATTTCAAAGTGTACAAAATTCAGATTTCATTCAGCAGGTCTCCCTTGAAAAAGAGATCAATGATCTCAAGGGATACAGCTGGATAAATAAAGGTTTGAAATGAAATAAAAATGATCTTTCTATCCAAAAGTATTTCTCGGTTTTTCTCATTTCAAAGTGTACAAAATTCAGATTTCATAAGAAATTACAAGCTACAGCTCTCTCTTTCCATCATGCTAAAAAACATTCGAACTATTACAAATAACTTTACGTACGAAACTGTTTTTTTGGTATAAAATAGTGCTTTACTCGCTTTTTTTCACACAAAGACTATTCTAGCAAACATCATGCCTAACTACAAAAAACCCCATTTCTTTTTTACATAACTGTGAATCACATGACTCAGTAGAATTTGAAAGGATTAGACCTGCTCATCTGGTTTCTGATTGGCTAGATTGAGATTTGATTACAGTTTAAGAACCATTGCCCTTCCTCACAACTATTATGTTTTTGGAATACCCTTTTGAGATATTAATATCAAACAGTAACAAAAACGGTATTTCTCAGGGATCTGTGCAGACTATTAGAAGCCAATATGTCAGCTTTAAAGTCCTTAATCTCTGGTCCTGAGCAAAGTGCTGCACAATGAGAGAGATGACTGGCATTAATTAGGGAGAGCATGTGAGGAGAATAAAGAGACAGAGGAGTCGGATGGATATCATTGACTGATGCTACGTAAAACATTAGGAGTTTGCAGACATTGGGAAAATGGCTGAGAATGACAAGTGGCGATAGAGAACAATTGTCAAACAGTGCATAATGGTTGTAAATGCATCCATCTGGAATTACTGCGCCTTGTGATTCCCATTCTGCTGTTTATCTTCACTTATGAGCGCCAAAGCATTGGAGTGTTTCAACTCATTTACTCTGGGAGATTGTTATGAATGCTGCTTAGGACTAAGAAGCCAAGTGTGGCAGAATGTAGCTGTTTCAAGTACTGGCTGATTCAAATTAAGGAAGATTATTAAAAAGCGTTTGGTTTTCGTCTCGTGTCAGGACTCATTTTGCTCCTGGTTCGATTGTTATCAATATATTAAGTGTCAGCCATTTGGATGCTTTTCATAAGGTCCATGCTACACAAACTCAAACGTTTTATCATCTACTCACACGGTAAAACACAAAAAACGTATTAAGTGAAGGTGTGCCATGCCATTGTTCTGAAGGTCTTTGACCTGAAAGCAAATGGCCATTGTTCAGTAGTCCACACTACGAAGTTGGACTGTTCGGGACTTGAACAGGGGACCGTATACACCAAGCCAACTCGCAACAACCGAGCTCCTGCCGTCCAACTTTTCCAACACAGCAGGCACAAAACCCAGGACTTCCACACATAGACGGTATGAAGTAGACATAGTAATTGTGACATCACCCGTTGGTGTGTGTCAATCCCAAGGTAGCCATGTCCAAAAGAATACCCCGCTTTTGTGTCTCTTTTACTGTCAATGGGACCACACTCACAAGTAAACATTGTGCTTTATTGAAACAAAATTGAGATTTTAAATGAGACAATAAACCCATCAGGTAAATGTTTACCAAGGTAATAATCAATTGTCAAGGTTTTTTTTCCATCGACTTCTTTACAATCTGACTTGTCACTACTAGAGGAGTTGTGTCAATGTTACGTTTCACTTTTACTTTGTAAATAACATAGTTATTTCAATCCAACACCTTATCAAGTAATTGTGTTGTATTTGCCAATAACGGTATTTAATATGCTGATAACATTCGAAAGGAGTGCCATATTACAGACAATATTTTCAATATCAGTCCCTTATTTATTTTTGAATTCTTCCTCCCTTGTCTCTCTAAATGCTACCCTCCGGTTGCTCTGTTGGCTTGCACAGGGATAGACTACCACAATGTGCCTCCTACAATGAAGCCAACTGCTTCTTTTCATCTGACAGCAAGGATTTAACCAGCTTTACCAGCAGGAGAAGATAGTGTGAGCAACAAGGACATGCTCCCCCACCAGCCACCCACCTGTTTGTGTTGTTTGGGGATCCAGCCTAAAGCCAGAGGCATTCGTAAGCAGGTACTGACCCTCAGTCTCTGCAGCGATGAGTGGGTGTTTAATGTCTAGGCTCACTAAAGTCATCTACAAACACACACAACTGAAACAGTCATTTGAACTGGTTTACTCTAAGGGTGCTACCCAATGACTACACTGCAGGATATACAAATAGGGTTTCATTTGAATTGCTTAAAGCATTAAATCCCTTAAATATCTGTTGTTTGAAACGTGAGTTATTGCTCTTCAACAACAGTAAAAGGTTTTAAGATGCCATGGCTTACAGTGATTTTGGAGCAGCTAAAGGTTCTGACAGTAGAATGGCTTATTTCTTAACAAGGCATTTTTAGATTACTGCTAATTGCCGTTTTAATTCTTAGGTGACACCATTTTCAAATGTATTCATTGCGGAGATTCAGCAAACACAACTCTGGCAAAATCTGGTAAATTGTGCAATGTGGTTCTCCTAAAGCTTTTAGAATAAAAAATATTTGACATTAATCATTTAAAAAAGAACTGTCTCTTAAAACAGATGTATATATTGACCATATCAGGAAATTGTCAAGTGGATTTATTTGATCTTACCCCTGTGTCACGGTGGCTGCATCTAAAGTGTTAACACATGTAAATATGTTCTCTTTCTACACCTGAAGAGACATCATTCAGATTGTTCTAACCTTTTTTTGTATCAGGTAATATTAATGCTTTAGTTTTCTTTAAAAAAAATTGGATTTGTTCTAAAAAAGAGAAAATGTCAGGTGAAGGACATGTTATATTTTAGAAAAATATCGTATGCCTTTTATTGCTGGTCTGCTATCCTTGGGAGAGGGTATAGTGCAATTGAAATGACCCAATATGTGTCAGAAGTCCACATTATTTGCATATCAAAGAGCTAGTGTGCAACAAGTTAATTTCAATACATTCATTATTCACGACCCTTTAAATGAAAATCGTTAAAAAAACATTTCTTACTTGATTCGGGATTGTGTTAAATATTGGTTATTAAGGAAGTTATGATGGGTACAAATACCACTATGGGATTTTTGTATTTATTTTATGATCCCTCTCAATGAGTGTGTGGATTCTTAACTTAAGATAAGGTTGTGGATTTTGGACTTTATTGACTGCAAAAGTGGCCATTTTTCCTCAAGTGCATTATGTTCACTTGTGGGTCTTTGTCAGCTTGATCATTTTTTATTATTTGGGTAATTTTCAAACAAGCCCATACCAAAACACACCAGCCTCTCTGCGGAGCGGATGGCCTGGAGGATGAGGGACAGAGACTGGTTCATGGTGCTGTGGCAGAGCACTTCCTTGGCTGCCGAGTTGTGTTTGAGAGCTCTGCTGGTGACGTTGCAATGCAGGACGGCTTCCTGTGAGAACCTGAGGACGGAGAACTGAGGGGTCCTCCCTGGGAAGCTGTACAGCAGGTTCCTATAGGGAGAAGGGGAGAAAGAAGGAGGACAATGTGTGTGAATATCTTTCTTCGTATAAGTGGAAAATTGCCTCTTTCCAACTGGACAAATAACCCACTAGTACTGACAGTAAACCATGTGTTGCTTTTTTCTGTTGCTATGTGACCAGCGTTAAATTGGATAAGTAGTCAAAACAATAACAATGTAGATACTATTAGATATGAGGCAGCAGTAGCTCAGTCTGTCGGGACTTGGCTTCGGAACCGAAGGGTCACTGGTTCAATTCCCGATCGTTCCAAACATATTGAATGTGGACTGATAGCTGGAGAGGTGCCAAGGTGTCCTCGAGCAAGATGTTCTTGAACAAGGCACCCACAACTGCACCTTAATATACTTAATCCAAATCTGGGAAACATTATTCTCACAGTAGCCGCCTGTTAACAGGCTTTACAGGTCAGCTGAACATATAATGAAATACAATAATTGATTAACATAAACAGTAAATACATGCACAGTGGAAAATACATATATCTATTGAGTATCTAAAGAATACGCAATATAAAATGTATAGAATAAATGTGAATACTCTATAATATAAATTCAATTAATTATTACAGCTTATTAACTAAAAAAACATACAATCAATATGTTGTCCTCAAAGAAAGCAGTCTCCATTGAAAGAAACAGCTATTTGACCTTGCTCCTGCTAATAGAAATATACTTCATTCAGACTCAATAGAAACACAATACAACTCAAAAGCACCTTGATCAGTCTTTCCATTGTTCCAACAATCACAGTTGGTTGAAATAAACCAAATGCACCAAGTTTGATGTGAAAGGAAGTAAGTAACACTTTATTTATATAGCACCCTTCTCAACACGAATGTACAAAGTTATGTACAGTATAGAGTACACAAGACACAATTCATAGTACAAGTATAAAATGTAGAATAAAAGGCATAAAACACAGCAGGTAAAACACAGGATAAAACACCAATGAAAAACAGCTACTAACGCACCTCCTCCGGCGCCCCACAGGCCTGTCGGAAAGGTGAGTCTTTAGCTGCCCCTGTAACATCTCTACTGAGACAGAGGCTCTTAGGGTCTGGGGGAGTTTATTCCAAAACCTTGGGGCCACCGCCTCAAAGGCACGGCCTGATCGAAGGTAACACCAAGGTTTTGTATGTTTTCCCTTATGTTGCCACTGAATGAACCCAGGAGGCTTGCTACCTTAGAGGCGATGTTATCAGCCGCTAAAATCAATACTTCTGTTCTTGATGCATTGAGCTGTAGGAAGTTGCTTGACATCCACTCCTCGATTGCAGACAGACATGTAACCAGGGTGTTTAAGTTTTCCATTTTGGCGGGTGTGAAGGAGAAGTATATCTGGATATCATCTGCATAGAAATGATACGAGACACCCTTGAATGTGCTAATTAAGCGGCCTAATGGGCGCATGTACAGGGCAAAGAGAAGGGGGGCTAAAACAGAACCCTGGAGGAGGCCTCAGGATAGGGGAGTGCTGTGTGATGAGAACGGGCCCACCGCCACAGAGAAACTTCTCCCACTGAGGTACGAGGCGAACCACTGGAGGGCAGACCCTGAGATGCCTACCCTCTCCCTGAGTCTATCCAGCATGATGGCGTGGTCCACCGTGTCAAACGCTGCACTCAGGTCCAACAACACCAGAACCACGCATCCGATGCCATCATGAGGTCATTGGAGACCCTGAGGAGAGCTGATTGTGTGGAGTGGTGTTTTCTGAAACCTGATTGGAATTTGTCAAGGATGTTATTGTCATTCAGGAATGTATTGAGTTGATTAGCAATAACTTTTTCTAAAACTTTTGACACAAATGGGAGCTTTGGGATGGGCCTGTAATTATTCGGGAGGGAGGGTAGATTGGGTTTTTTAAGGAGGGGCTGAACAACCGCCTGCTTAAAAGATGATGGGACGGAGCCAGAGACATGGAGATGTTTATAATGTGGAGCAGGGGTGGAGCGGCACATGAAAAAACGTCTTTTAGCATGGACGTTGGTAAAGCATCCAGAGGGCTTGGAGAAGATTTCATAGCGCTCACTACAGCGGTCAGGTCGGCTATAGTGATGCAGGAGAAATGACTCAGCATGGCCTGCCTCACTGGACAGATAGGGAGGGGGGAGTGGGAGGGGGTGATGCTCGACCTCACATCAGCTACCTTGTTTACAAAAGAAAGTGAGAAAACGATGGCAGTCGTCATTTGAACAAATAGGAACTGGGGGGGTGGACGGGTTTACAATGGTATTTATGGTGGTAAATAGTACTCTGGGTTTGTGCTTACTAGAGGAGATGAGGTTAGAAAAATAAGTAGCCCGGGCATTTTTGACCAAATTGTTATAATCACAGAAAAGGTCCTTCAGATGGAGACGGTGTACCTGGAGGCTGTTATAAGTTCTCCTCAAAGATACCAGACTCCATTAACAACAAAAGTCATTTTACCGAATTGATTATCATAAAAGCCACTTAGTTTGAACTTGACAGAAGATTGCTTGTTTGAGCAATGAAAAAAAAGATGAAATAAGTATCTTGTATAAAAGAATGATCACAGGAACCGCCATCTACTGTTTTTACTCACACATTTTTCACAAGACATTTTGGTTAACTGGAAATGGAAAATGATTCTATGGGTTTTCGGTGTTAAAAAACCCTAAAACAGTCTAAATGTTGGAAAAAGGGTAATGACACCCTGCACCCCATCTGCCAGTGCAAGCAATGTGGGCCAGATGATTATTAATTATAATTATTATCATTTTACATGTCTCTCTGTCTTCATGTCACACTGCTGTACCCACGATCATGCACACGCGGCACATAAACGCAGACCAGCCTTCGGGTGGGGGGGGAGCAGTGGCTTGTAGGTCAGAGCGGCAGAGACTGCACAGTGCTGCTGCCCTCTGGGCTGAAGTACATCGATTTATATTAAAGTGGCTGAACAGACAGTCTTACGGAGTAAATTGAGTGATTTTTCATCTGTTAAGACACAGTTTGTGAGCTGTAGGGTGTGAAGGAACCTCGACCTTCAGCACACAATTGTAGACTCAAAGTCAGACATATCACTACACCTACAGTGAGGCTCATGTATGCTATATATTTGCTTTGAATGGTTATGACCTATAAACCAAAATCTTTAAATTGAAATAACGTAATGTTTATACGTTTGTTGCTTGATGTAAGTAGCTGTCATGCATCACATAATCCATGCTTGCTAGCTCGGAATCTTCTGTGTTTGACTTTATGACAACTACTCTCTTCTATGCTGCAGCCAACACAAAGTGTATTTGTTCAATTTAAAATGAGTCTGCACTTTCAACTGTGTTGCCATACAATGATAACATACCTTTCACATTAATAACACAACAGATGTCTATATGAAACAGAATCCGTTGTAATGCTAAGTTTCTCTAAATTGGTTTTCATACTGTTCTGAAAAGAATGGACAACAGTGGCTGACTATTGATTCTCGATAACCCTAAAATGTGCTCAAGGAGGTATTTCTATAACAATTATTACATTTATTTTACAATTTGCATGAATGAAATGATGGTGTCTGTACGTAGTAAGTGAACTGTTCTGGTCAGATCACCCGAACTCTTTGGCTTCTTTAAGGGCATTCCAGAAAACTGTAAACACAGCATTAAGTTTTAAAGTTGAAATGTTACAAAATATACACATCCTCAATGGTTGTTCTGATTGGCTGGTAGAGATGTCACATGTAACAATGTGAGCGTTAAAGATAACAGCAAAAGAGAGTTAATGTGTTTGTTTAAAGGTTTGTTTACTAAAGGCTCTCAATGTCCGACAACAATATAGCAAATGCAAGCGACATACATGAAGGTAATGGAGCATTAATACTAATATGTAAAGCCTACCATACCAACAATAATACCATACTAATTTATTTAAAAAATTGTATTACAAGAGTATGTTGGAAAGTGACACTGGTATAAATAGGATAGTAAGTTCCATGCTTGTTACGGGGGATAAAAAAGCTAGGAACCATAGAACAGCTTTTCAGATATTATCCCCAACAGGTGAGCAAAACGGAACACAAATGAAGAAAATAGGTGAAAGAATAAGAGAGCAATGCCTCATAGCCAATATAATCTCATATGCCCATTTCCTCTGACCAACAGACTGTCATCCAGTGTCTCTCTGTGGATATCCAGTTATGAAAGAGGTTATTTTGAAGCACCTCAGAGTGTACATAAAGACATCTGCTATCGATCGGTGAGGCCCCGTGCAGCCTGACATCCACTCTTAATGGAGTCTGCCTCCTGCTCTGCAACACAACAAATTGGGTTTAAACTATGTCTCCTGCCCCAGGTGTCACTCACTGTGCAGCAGCAGCAGCATCCATCCAGCACCGACAGCAGCACGGTGATCTGAGCGTCCGCCGCCTCTTAGTGAGAATCTATTAAAGGTATAGCTGAAAAGGGAGCTGAACCTTAAGTAGTGAGATGTCAAAGTGGACATGTTCTGCTCAATTTCAGGTTCATATTTATATTTAGTGTCTTTCCTGTGACATGTCTCCATGCTTTAATGTTCAAAAAGCTCTTTATTCTTCTCATACTGCCTGTGCTGCAGCACCTCTTTTCACCCTCTGTCTGAAACCAGAGCCCAGTCTGCTCTGATTGGTTAGCTGGTCGGCTCTGTTGTGATTGGTCAACCGATAAGAGATGTCACCCCTTAGTAGGCTAAGGGGTGACATCTCTTATCGGTTGACCAATCACAACAGAGCCAGCCAATAGAAGCATGAGTGTTACATGCTTGCTTACATGAGTGTTACATAGTGATGTAACTATGTTCCTGAAGTAAACAAAGGAGTCCAATGGAGGAGTGTGGGAGAGAAACTCTCTTTTAGCCTTTTAGACTTTGCAAGGCAAGGCAAGTTTATTTATAGTGCTATAGCACCTTTCAACACAAGGCAATTCAAAGTGCTTACAAACATGAAAGATATTAAGAGCATTAAGAACCATATTATAAAATGATATCGAGACACACTCATTTTAAAGTAAAGATAAAAAGCAAAGATAATAAAAGTTACAGTGCAGTTTAAGATGTGAATAGTTCAATTAAAAGCAGCGTCAAAAAGAAAAGTCTTCAGCCTGGATTTAAAAGTAGTCAGAGTTGCAGCGGACCTGCAGGTTTCTGGGAGTTTGTTCCAGATATTTGGAGCAGAATAACTGAACGCTGCTTCTCCATGTTTAGTTCTGACCAGTCCCTGAAGACCTGCGAGTTCTGGATGGTTCATAAACCAACGTTCTCCAATCCTAGCACACATCCGGAGCACACCTTCCGGGGGAGGATTACAAAGGCCGTGGACTGTGATCATTCGAGAGGGTCTGCTGTGTGAACAGACGCCTCACGTTACTTGCTCTGATTTATTTAGATATTTACAAGCAAGGCATTATATGCTCTCTCAATTACCCAGCCTTTCTATATCTACCGATACAACCATTGTGGATACTGTCCTCTCCTTAAACCCGTCCCAGAACAGACTTACTTCAGCCCTCTATAACAAGGTGTCAGATCTAAGGCGTCTCTCCACAGATAAGCTCAGGGCAGCATGGGAGGTGGATATGGGCTTTTCGCTTCCAGTATATACATGGACTTCTATACTTAAACTGGTTCATTCAACCTCTCTATGTGCGCGTCACTGCTTCATTCAGTTCAAAGTGGTACAAAGAGCTCATATCTAAAAACTCTAACTATCCGAAATGTATCCTGATTAGTCCAAACTGTGATACATGCCAAACTGCTGAAGCCTCTCTCATTCATATGTACTGGTCCTGCCCTCGCCTCAGTATGTACTGGTCCTGCCCTC
>CALSBZ010046633.1:186141-205077 GCA_943591055.1 Gobionotothen gibberifrons
ATATTAGTATGTAGTGTCTCTACTGGGACATGTCTCCATGCTTTAATGTTCAAAAAGCTCTTTATTTTTCTCATACTGCCTGTGCTGCAGCACCTCTTTTAATAATAATAATAATAATAATAAATTCGATGTATAAAGCACCTTTCATTGCTCACAGCAATCCCAAGGTTTTCACCCTCTGTCTGGTTAGCTTATCTGTTGGGATTGGTCCATCTCTTAGGTACTGTTTACACGAGAACGGAAACGGTTGTATCCGCTACTTTTCTCTTTCGTATAGCCCGTTCGTTCACACGAGGCCGTAACGGAAACGCGGAAACGGACCCGCAAACGATAACGGGTCCCAAGGTGTATAGATCTGCAAACGGAACGCTCTGGGGGGCCAAACGACTCTGTGTGTACGCCCTATACGATCATTTCCTGATAACGATGAAGCCATAGCCCCGCCTCTCCCCACCTCTGCTGCTCACTGCTGTAGCATGGTCAGTAGCTACTGCTACTGACCATGCTACATATGTTAATGCAAAATCTACAGCTCCTCTACCACAACCATCAGCAACAAGTGGACATGGAGAACTACATGTCCCACCGCGGGGAAATAAACAGAAGGGCAACCATGGCAACCATGCTCGGGGGTCTTCTTCGCTGCTTTTGGTGTATTTTGTGGCGGGAGTACAGCGCCACTTACAGGCCCGGCATATGTACTACAGCATCTCCAGTGCTTTCGAGCAGTCTTGTGTAAATGTAATACTTTTTTGATATCATATTCGGTTCGTTTGCGTTTCGTATGCGTTTGCGTTTGTGTGTAAATGGGGTCTTAGACATTGTCTCGGCTCTTAGCCTATCACGTACAATGTGTTGGAGCGCTAGCCAATAGAAGAGAGAGTGTTACATAGTGATGTTATTCTTTTCCGGTGGAACTTTGGGATTTTAGCCTTTGCAGACCATTAACATGCACAAAAACCTATAAAACACACTACAGGAAAGGGAAAACCCCAAAAGCATAAAAGGGCCCCTTTAAGTTTTGTGGAAAACATATGTTGTCCTTGATTACTGTTACTGTTATCAACACAACACAAGTGGTGCGTATTCATTGGAGATCCTGTTACCATTGAAAATAAGGAGTAGTGCTGATTGTATTATTAAGATCCTGTTCAAAGAACACTAGTCCTGTGCCCTGGATCCCCTATCCTGAGTTCTGGATTAAGTCGTGGACTTCGGGTCATGGCTGGGCCTGTCTCTGCGGTCCTGCCTGGGTCTCGTCATGCTGCTTCTCTGATGGCTTCCACAGGATTGTTTTTTGACATCTTCGTGGATTCATCTTCTTATTACAGACACATGCATTTCCAAACATTTTGGTCTACCTACGCTGTAAAATGTATTATCTCTTCGATTTACACACGGCATCTATTGCACGTCTGTCCGTCCTGGGAGAGGGATCCCTCCTCTGTTGCTCTCCCTGAGGTTTCTCCCATTTTCCCCTTTAAACTCTGGGTTTTTTCTCTGGAAGTTTTTCCTTGTACAGCACTTTGGCTCGACCAAAAATCGTTTAAAAATGTGCTATATAAATAAAACTTGATTTGATTTGATTTGAGTCCAAATACGGAATAACAGAACACGTGGAATTCAAGTTTTTTATAAAATAATAATAAAATGAAAAGTGTAATTCCCCACTTCTGTAACTCCTCTACAGTGCCTTTCTTTTACTTTTAATGGGATCAGCACATTTTAATTTATGGGTTTGGCCTCAGGCGTTGCTGTCCCAAAATGAATACTGGTGCGTTCCAAATATTTCACAAGTGTTGGGATGAGTCATGGCTATCGAGGCTCCAGGCCATTGTGTTTAAACAGCTGTAACCTAGCAGCCAGCTGCTTCGGAATACGCCAGGTTTCTGCTATATTTACAGTCATTGGGTTCAATGTATTCCTCATTTTCACTAAAAAGGCATTTTCACTTTAGATGGTCAACAAAGGTACTTTTGAACTGTCTATTTTACATTTAAACAACTGCAGGGGATATATACAAGTGCCTTTATTCGACCACATGACTGTTGGATAACAGTGCGGGGAAATCAGGCTCAATTCAGCTCACAACAGAAAATACTATAAAGAAACGGTGCAAGAATGATCTGAAACCAACCATAACCATTAAAGTTGCGGCTGGTGCAATTTTTTTCTAGGTAGGGCTCTGCCACATGCAATCAATTTCAGCAAACATCCCAGTATGACTTAATGCAAGCTTTCAGCTTTAATTTACCAGTCTTACATTGTAATGCCTCCATAAACAATTTAAGCATTTGAGACTGAGGACTATGTACACAAACTTAAAAACAATGGCATTAGCAATACTTGCATAAATATATGTATGTATATATATATATATGTATGGAAATATATATATATATATATATATATATACCATAGAACAACGGTATAATAAAAAGTAATACAAAAAGCTGAAGATGTAACAAACTAATAATAATTATTCTTAAAATCAATGTGGTGTATACGTCTTTGACGAACCTTTAAAAACGGTGGCGGTCTTCAGGTGCTCCTCCAGCACAGTGTGCAGGGAGGAAACTAAATCCACCAATTCCCTGAAAATGCAAGGGTTGACTGAAGAGTCCGTCTCGTCATGCCCACGCAAAGCCAAAGCCCCACAAAACTTCATTATTTTTGATAAAATATGCCTGTTTTTATCCACCTCCTCATTGTGTTTCCTCACCGCAATCCTGTGGCCGTCGTCCAGCTGCGTAGCAGTTGCTTACTTTGGGCGATAAAATATTAGCAATTGGCTAACCTGCTACAGAGACCCGCCTCGTGAACTTCAGTCATACTGTGTAGGAAAAGCATATATATTTAGCAAAATATTTTTAAATCATATTTTACACCAACATTTCTGGGTGCATTCCATATTAACACATACATATTGACAATTTGTATAATTAATTAGCATCAGTATCAGTTTGTGTGTGTGGTTTAGGGAGCGCGGCGCCCTATCACCCGCTATTGGCCAGCCGCCACTGCCACATTAAAGGGGACCTATCATGCAAAATGCACTTTTGTACCTCTTTTATACATGAATATGTGTCCCCGGTGTGTCAGGGAACTCACCAAGTGTCAGAAAACACAACCCTCTCTTTTCCTCCATACCCAAATCTCTAAAAACGGGGCTGCAACGGATCTGATACAGACTGATACAGATTTGAAAATAGTGTGACGTCAGTGACGAGGAGCTCCGCCTATATGGCCAACTCTCCACCAATCAGGGGAATGAGAGGTTGCCGTGGCATGGTAACAGCATGGTAACATGACGCTCGTAACTCGGCCCCCTCCTTTGCAGGGGGGCGTGGCCAGCTGCAGCGCATGCAAAGACAGGGTGGAGGAGAGGAAAATAGAGCAAAATGAGGAATGGCTAAAATGCATGATCTGTTTGGTATTTTGAAAAAAAAAGGTATAAATATACCTTATATAGGTATGGCCCTACGATATATTATTCAAATATAGCATGATAGGTCATTTCATAATGACACATTTCTTTATGATTTTTTTTTTGACATACATTTCACAATTGTATTCATCATCTTATTCAAACAAATACTTCTTAGCACTTTACTGGAAGACAATCATGAGAACACTATATTCTGTCAATGTTAACCAACACCTTTAGCAGACTGCTATACTTCACTAAAAACAAAGTTTCTGTATATGGTTTGATTTGCCTTTTCATTGGTAAGTCAGACATATGACATAGATAGACAAACCCTTGCCCTTTACACTGAGGTTTGCTCATATGAGTGCTCAAAGTTGGATTTAGCAAACCCTCTAAACTGCACAATTTCAGTTTGTTTCTGCCTGATGAATGTCTGCTTTTCAGAACTCAAGTGAAAATGTCCCATCACAAACATGCACTGCAGAGCGGCACCATGGAATAAATAAAAAGTTGTTAATGTTTTAGCATTAAGACATATTTCTAAAGCAAAGCAGTCTGAATCTAGACAACAAGACCCCATGGGCTAACCGGCCAATCGTCATTCAGTATCAAAGTTGACAAATATCACAAAAGATATGACCGTATGTGTAAGTGTTAAGTAATCTATGCAATATGCAGGTACATGCCCTGCACACAAAATATTGATTCATATATCTTTAATTGGAAAGGGCCCCTGTGGACTTTTGGACCACCAAGGGTGTGTTAGTAATTAAATCAATGTTTTAATGGCATAATGTAGTTTAAATGTTGATTTTACTGAGAAAACAGAAGTATTCGCGCACAATGTATGTTAAGCTTTTATTTTGAAAAGACTTCTGGCCAAACAAGAATACAAGTTTATTTTGAAAAACTATTCCGGAAGTTATCTCTGAAATACTGACGGTAGCTTGAACTCAATGTTTGACCGAACGTAAACAGAACCAGCCGTTGAAATAAGATGAAAAAGTGATGCAGGCGAGTGTGTAGAGAAAAGGCGTGTTTAGTCATGTGTTAAATGTACAATGTAAATATCCTTTGAAAAAGTGTGAGCGGATATAAGGGAGACTAGCGGAAGTCATCAACAACAGAGCCAGCAGACGGGAGGAGCCAGTCTACTGTATTTAAAGACTAAGGCCCAATCCCAAACCACTGCCTCGACCCTACCCCTCCGTGACGGAGTGAACTCCGTCTGTAGCCACACTCGCAGCTGAATGAAGTTCCCTCCATTAAGGGTTAAGGGTATAAATACAGCGGCAAGCTTTGGGACGGCCTCCCCTCTCTCCGGCAGAAACAGGAAATGCCGTAACTGTATGTAACAACGGTTTCAAATCAGCATCTCTTAGACAAAAAGTTAAAATGAATAACTCAAATAAAACTCCAAACATCTTTCATTGTGTTTCAAAGCTCTTTTACTTTTAAACCTGATGTTTATAAGCTTCTTAGTTGTTGCAACAGTCTATAAATATACACAATTTTATAAAAATTTAAATCTAATGTAATCTTGGTAAATCAAATTAACACGTGCAGATTTCTAAATACATAAAATAACCACATGGAACTCACATTTGTATGATGTTGTTTCCTCCATGCCCTAAAAACGGTTGCACACCTGTGAGTGAGATTATCAAGCCTGCATCCATGCAAACTCGCTGTCGGAGGCTTTTATAACCCACTACCCCTCCGCCCTGATTGCTTTGGACCAGCCCTCAATGTGGCGGACCCTCCACGTGAACGCGCAAACGGAGGGGTAGGGTGTAGGGGTAGGGTGTAGGGGGCGGTTTGGGAATGGGCCGAAATGTGTTTTGTTGTGTCTCTCTTGCACCTACCCCCCGGAGGACAACAGCTGCAGCTGTGTTCCTCCTTTTTCGAACGACGCCTGCTTGTAACATTACCGCGCCACATTTGAATTAAAGTACCATTTGAAACTTAAGACAGAGACTCCATTGGTCTCATTTATCCTAAACTTCTCTCCTGGAACGCTTTAATAACGAATAAGCTAATAGGTGCTAAAGAGCAACGGTATTAGAAAGAGATGTTGTATGTATTATCCCATCGCATGGCCATGCAGCACATATTCCTGACAACCATTTGTGTCATTCCACTGATTAACATATGGTGGCAGTAACACACTAAGAAAAATACCAAAAATGCATCATCAAAAGGTTTTTCAAGAGATATTTGACCTATTTAACATTACAGTTTTAGTTTTTAAGACAAATCTACAGGGTACCAGTGTCAGGTAATGCTGGATTTTGAGTATGCAAACAAATACAAAAGATCAACTGTTTCAGATTGTTCAAATAACAGAACCAAGTATATAGGGAGGCAGACAATGATTGCCTGCTTGCTGATTTTAAGACCTTTTAATGTCAACTGTGAAGAGAAAATAAGAAAAATAGAATGTTCTCATTTAAAAAAGGACACAAAAAGGAACTATTGAACTCACAATACCCAAAACATAATGCACACAATGCTAGATTACACTAAAAATGTCAACTCTGTTCAAATTGTTGAGATTTTATATATATATATATGGTATTTACAGTCCCGGGTTCCTCTGAGACAGTCTCATACCTGTACACTCCAGGCGGTGTCTGTGGGAGGATGAAGCTCTTCTCCAGGTCACGGAGTACATCATTCAGCATCCGTACGTGGGAGGGGTCCCGCTCTTTAGGGTCATTTGCCGGCCGCATGGTTTCTGATTGGAAGAAAGCTGCGTGGTCTCTCAGAGAGGAGGCTGTGGACAGCATGGACTGAGTTACCACACTCTTGTCTAGACACATACAGGGAGAAGAGAAGGAAACAGAAAAAACAAATGAACAATCTCACCCGAAGGAATGTAACGTCTGTCAACTTATTCATTTAGGCATCGGAAAAACTAACTGCAAATGGAAAAACAGAGAAGTTGCAATCTAACTTTGGCTTCATGTATCTGTAACAGTTTTGGGCAATTTAATTGTTATGCCTTGAAGGGCATTTAAACACCTCACAAAAGCACAAAAAAAAAAAAATGGAGCAATGAAGATATACATATGGTCTGATAAGCCTTTTAAATGTATGCTTTTAATTATTATGTAGGAAGTATACAGGATTTATTGTAATTATTAGTCAATTAATGTTACAGCTAATATACATGTTTATGTGGAACATCTTTGCATTATACTGACACCTGCACAGCACAGATGGTATTTGTGTCTTAATGTTCAGTTTAATTAACAACAGTGCTGAAGATACTGTAAGATGTTCCTTTATTCATCTATTGAAGCAGCTCGACAAGGGACTAAAGTCATCATATAATAAGGAATTTCCATTAAAACCCATACATTCAAAACATAATCTGACGTGTGCCCGGGTGTTAAAGAGCAACTTGCAGGTTAGAGACCCCAGTGAATAAATGTGTAGGAAAATTATGTACACTAGATTTTCCAAAAAATATACATAAATATCAGAGTTGCTGTAATAATATTACTTTTGTCTGTAACGGAGTAGTGTAACGCGCTACTTTTATAATTCAGTAATCACACTACAGTTACTAACCCCGACACGCGTTACTTCGTTACTTACTAAAATCAGTCATAATCACACTGACAGACAAGAGGGGTTTCCGCAGCAGGTTTATATGTACGTAATCTGCGCGACTTGCACGTCCACATCTCCGCGTGCAGTGCTGCATAAACATGGCTGTGTCAGCGATAACTTTCGAGGGGTGGAGGTATGCCCATTATTTTGAGTTTGTCCGAAGAATAGACAGGAATGTGACGGTGAGGTGCAAACTGTGTCCAGGCCAGAAGCTGTTATCCACTGCTGTAAACACCACGTCAAACCTCAACAAACACCTGCAAAGAACACATGCTAAGGTGAAGCTAATAGCTAAGGACCCCCGAACCCAGAGTGAGGATGTTGTGAGTGTGCCGCCGCCAACTCCGAAGCAGCAAAAATTTGAATTTGGAGGACCGGGAACCAAAGCAGAGATGGACAGGCTTGTAGCATCCTTCATAGCAGTGGAGAGAAATGGAGCTTTGAGGAGAGCCAGTGGAGAACAGGGCAGCTGTCTTGGTGAGTGACCGGCGTTAGCTCCAGTTAATGTTAGCTAACGTCGGTCACATCACAACATTGTAAAGTTAGCTTTCATATATCAGGCCATAACTAAAGTAGTATTGATAATATAGTAACGTTACTGGCAGGACTGTTGATACTGATCCATAACAGAAACTAATGCACAAGTATCAGCCGTATCTCGCGTTACCTAATGCAACTCCACACTACGTCTTACGGTGCTGTGTACCGGAGGGGAGACGCGAGAGGAGCGAAGGGGGGGAGAGAGAGAGGAACGAATGGGAGAGAGAGAGAGAGGAACGAATGGGAGAGAGAGAGAGAGAGCAGCGAAGGAAGGGAGAGAGATGTAATACGGTTTCCTGATAAACGTTTATTTGATAGGCCTCAGCTGTGGAGAGTATGTGCTGCAGGGAGGTGGATGCACAACGCACCCAGGAAGGAAAGCTAGCTCCGGTCCTTTTCCTGTTAGGGAAACTGTGGACTCGATGTCCTGACAGGCAGCTCACCATGATTACAAATGGTGAAATGCAATGTAAAATTACCGAAGAAATACCAGCTCACTAAATCACAACCGCTCAAACCAACTACAAACTACTACCGCGGATTGGGCAGAGAAGGAGTCCGAGAAAGTTGCTCCCCATGTGACGTAATATGATGCGTTTTTAGTAGCAGAGCTCAAAGCGGCTCCTTTCCTCTGAATTCCTGCCCTTATGTCTCGTAAAACATATTAAATCCTGCATTCACTTTTTTTATTGTAATTTTCAGGCAAGGTTAAGCATAAATGTAGTAAAAAAAAATGCTTTATATAACTGGGTGTAAATAGCCACACTGGCTATAGCAATCCAGGTGCAAATCAGTGTTAAAGGTGAGGTGTCATGCTATTCCAGTTATTACCCGTCCCCTTGTGTGTTATGAAGGTTTTTCTGCATGTAAACGGTGTGCAGAGTCAAAACCCTCAAAGTACACCCTGTAGTGAGTACAACTCTAAAACAGAAAATACCTCCCCAAAACGGCTTGTTGGAGATACGTCATTGTCCATTTTTTACTTCCTAGGTGCTGTGTCGTAGAAGCACCCAGTAGCCACGCCCAGAGCTATGGCCGTACCCTCTGCCAGCCTAGCATTATTACTGTTGGAATCTCAGGTTCAGTTCAAAACTGTATCCAGTCATGCCAACGAGGGTCTGTTTCCTGTCTTGTGAGGGGAAATGTTCAATGCATGCCTTACCGAGGGCAGGACGAAGTCAGTGGTTGACATTCCTTTTTAACACTGTTCCTTCAGATGTTGGAGCCGGTATTTTACTGTGTGTGCGGCATTTCACGGGGGAATAGCTTCACAAAACATGAAGCGATTCATACCGGATATATACAGCGTAGGACACTGAAGGACGATGCTGTTCCTACTTTGTTTGGACCAGCGGGAGATTCGGGTACCCAATCTGTAAGTATTCATTGTTGTTTGTGTATTTATGATGTTTAAAACAAGCAAGCTATATCTACCACAACTGTGCAAATGGGTAAACGTTTTTTGGGGTGCTGAGCCATTGACACGGTGCTAACTGAGCTAACTCAGTTGCTAACGTTTACACATATAAACTACAATGTCAGCAGATGGCTTTACATGTTTGTCATGGCAGGGTAATGTCTGCATTCACACACGGAATACTCATACAGTATACTCCGGGTGATTTCCCTTACGGCCAGTACATTATATGTGGTTTTCCTCCAAGCTGCGACGCAGCTCTGTGCATGCTAACGAGGCAGCTACAACGAATGACCGAACGTAGTAGACTACTGTATAAGATTGCAATTGTAAACACGTTATTGCTAGCCTAATATGAACCACTAGCTTTTGTTCATAGTGGTTTTATTACACTACATCATACTCCTGGTGATTTCCCTCCGAGATGGAAATTACCCGGAGTATACTGTGCATGCTAACGAGGCTAGCTATACATGCTCGGCAAACACATTGTTTTCATGCCAGCTACAAGGAATGACCGAACGTAGTCCGCTGTATAAGATTGCAATTGTAAACACGTTATTGCTAGCCTAATATGAACCACTAGCTTTTGTTCATAGTGGTTTTATTACACTACATTAGTTGCCTTTTCTCCGAGCTAACGTTCATATGCTACCAAGGTAAACAAGGAAGCTAGGTTAGCATATTAGCTGGCAATATCTAACGGTGTTGAGATACACACTCCTACCACAACTACTACTAACGAATCTAAAACAACTACGTTTCTATTATATAATATTTTCTGATTTGCATTTGATTTCATCCAGCCAGATCAGGAAACTCCTGGCGGACAATACATGATCGAGACGACCACTCTGATGCCTCGTAACAGCCCCCGTTGTAGCTTGCAAGACGGCGAAAAGGGGACAACGCCTATAAGGGGAGGAATGGATGATATACCGTGTATATATGTATATGTATGTTCATTTTGTACATTTCTAAAATAAAGTTTGATAGAAAATACTTAGTAGCCTTTCTTCCCTGAAGTATTTGCTCCTATAACATATCATTCATATATAGCAAACCATTATTTGATTTTTCATCAAACAAAGTAGTTTGTTACAGGTAAAAATAACGTACTCTTCTTCCGTTCTACGCCTCAAATGTCTATACTCGAATCTGTACATGTTATAGGGTGTGTAAGGTGTATATATTGGCATATGATGGTGTGTGCTACCGTTGGTGTTTTCAGCTAGCTAGCAGCTAACTGAAGCCAGCTTTCGGAGGAGCCTCTCTGGTGGTTGACTAATCAGAACAGAGGGGCCGAGCTGACCAATCGGAGCACACTGGGCTCACAGGGAGGGGGGGGAGCAGCTGCAGCGAGCCGTTTAGTGGAGAAAGTGAATACACACACTTTACAGAGATGCTGTCTGCGAAACCAATGTGAGTTTGGAAAATTGCACAGTATTTTTCTATTTTAGTATACCTCAACAATGGAATTATGATCAGTGGAAATGGCCATGACACCTCACCTTTAATTTCGTTAACGAAAACTATGACGAAAAATGTTCGTCGCGACCTTTTTTACATGACTAAGACGAGACGATGACGAGCTAAAAATAGATTCTTGATAACGAAAACTATGCCGAAATGTAAATTTAGTTTTCGTTGACGAGACGAGACGAGACAAAGGTGTTAAGGGTGGACTATCGGACATTACAAATGCAGGGTATTATTTTTCAAAATGCATCCCTGTCTGCACACGTCACTCACCCCCACCCCAGCTGCAGCAGGTGGTGAATGATGATGTGCAAACAGTGAGAAAATAACAAGATGACGGATTCAGCGACAGCGCTTTTAGTTTTTGGTCGGAAAAAAAGACTAGATATATGGACACCAGAGGTCGCGTTAACCAAATATTTTCCGTTTATGACGGATTTTTTTTTACAATGACGGAAAAATCTGAAAGCCGTCCGTCATTTTGACAGATTAGAACAAACTCAGAACAGCGCCACAGTTTCCCCGCAGCGAGGCTCCGGTGTTATGCTGTGTTATGCATGCCCGCCCAAAAGGAAATTATATAGTTTCCCAACCTAACTTGCCGTACAGATCATTGAAATGTCTGTGAGTGTTTGCTTTACACTGTGCGCGCTCCCGCGAGGTGCAGTGGGCATGCATAACACGGCGCAACAGTCCCCGTTGACAGTTCACAAGCGTGATCTCTCCCCCCCCCCCGGCAGAGTTGTGTACAAGCCGACGGGCAATAATGCAAAAAAGTCTAGCGCAACCTCTGATGGACACACTTTATTTATAATTCGGTAGAAAGTAAAACACACTGCACTGTTACTGCGGGAGAAGGAGAGACGCCATGTGGCTTCAAATTAGTTGGGAAGAATACGACCAACCTGAAGAGGCACTTGAAGGCGCACCATCCTGCTATTTATGCCACGGTAAATTAGCTAACTGTAACGTTACATGATAAGTCGTAACTAACTCGTACATTTCAACACTTGATACTGTCACCTTGATTCCAATTTCAGATACCTGTATATTTGCCTAACTGAATTGGTTTAAAGAGAGAAAACATTTTGACTAAAAGTTGACTAAAATGTAATTTTCCATCGACTAAAACTGGACTAAAAGTAGACTAAAACGTTTTGAGTTTTCGTCGACTAAAACTAGACTAACACGTTTTGAGTTTTCGTCGACTAAAACTAGACTAAAACTATGAAGGATAGAAATGACTAAAATGTGACTAAAACTAATAACCATTTTCGTCTAAAGACTAAGACTAAGACTAACTCAAAAATAGCTGCCAAAATTAACACTGGTGCAAATAGCATAGTTAGCTACCTACACCAGGGGGCTATTAGCATCTGCATATTTGTTATTGGTCTGCTAACTCAATCCCTTTCTTTATTGATATTGGTCTGCAATTTCATCACTGCCTTTACATGAAGTACTTTTGCCTTCAAACAAAGATCCAAATAAATTGAATATAAAATAGCATTGAAGAGGTCTTCCTTGCGTTGTGATCTTGATATTGACTGCAACTTTTTGTCAAGTCGCCATCATAGCTGGAAGGACCTGTGCAGCTAGCATTGGCTAACATTGCAGGACTAGCCAATTCTACGAGGCTAGATGTTAAAAGGAAGAGGTTGAGAAAAGCCCAATTTCAAATGTCTGCATTGCGTCCAACTGGTACAACTATACTATTAGAGATTACACCATTCTTTTGTTTCTTAAAAGATTTGAACACAGCTAATAAGTCTTTATTCTTCAAGGCAAACTAAACAATACTTATTATTTTTGAGAAATACAAAGAATTGTTAATGGAAAAGACGATTTGCAGAATTGTACAATATTAATATAAAGATAAATAAGAGAATATAAAATAACAATTTGTATAGAAGTGTAAGGTTTATGTGCAGAACATGTTTAGTGTCTGAAGATGTGTTTGAGAATAAAGGGCTTCCTTCCTAAAGTTTACTTGACTTTGAGACTATGAATAATTGTCCGAAGTCACAGCAGGTGGTTTCGGATTATATTTACTTTTTACAATCTTAATCAAAAAGAGACTATGAATGTATAACACATCACCTTAATCTACAGACTATGGTGTGTGTTTGTGGATGTGTGTGTGTCACAGTAGGCCGGGAACAGAGCGTGACTCATCTGATAGGAAAGGGGGAGACAGTTGGGACAAAAATAGACAAAGAGATCTGTTCTCTCCTACAAATTTAAATGGCTCTGGCTCTTCGCAGCCAGCTGGGACTCATGAAATATTGTTTGATTGTTGTAATCCATCACATTCTATGACACACAGGGCCGTATGTGAGTGTATTTGTATTTGGGTATACAGTTGGGACTTGGCCTCTTGTGATAGCAGCGGCAGAGAGAAGAGAGAGGAAGACAAAAGAGCTTTAGGGTGATGCTTTTATCTGATGGGATATTTTTTACTTTTCAGTTCGCCAAAGACTTCAGATGCTTTTATGAATTTTGGCTTTGGGTTTCATGTCGGTTGAATTGATTCTCAATCTGCTATAATGATGGCTCAAATTTGTGTTGCATTACTTAAGAAAAATTGTTAAAATATGTTGAAAAACCAAACGTTTTTATCCAGATTTAGACCATAAATAGTAATAAGTAACTCTGACTTTGTAAGAGTTGTTGTTCATCATTACAATGAGTGAATTGTTCCTTTCTTGTAAACATTGTTTTTAGATGTAATAAGCAGAATAGAAAGAAAGAATAAGGAAAGTGAATATACAACAGTCTTTCAACTAAAATGTATGATGTATGTTTGACGAGCAAAATGTAGTTATTTTGATCAGTGTTGGGTGTAACGCGTTACAAAAGTAACCGAGTTACGGTAATGTATTACTTTTTGCTGTAACAAAGTAATGTAACGCATTACTAATGAAATTTGTGTAATATAATACCTGTTACAATTCTCAGTAACGCAGTTACAACATATTTCAACCCAAAATAAAATAGTGTTTTGTTTTTTAAGAATGTACCTACATCGCGAGATAATCCGACACCAGAGAAAAATTGTGCGGGTAGATTAGTAAGGCTGGTGTTTACCCTTCATGCTCATGAAGATCCCTCCGCTTCGCGTCGGGTTCCCTGATCAGCCTGTCGGTTGTTCTTTTCCCCATAATGAGCGCCTCGCTGAACATTATCCCGCTTATTACACGGCCATATACTAAACAAAGTACTGAGCCCATTCTGTGTTCCTGTTATTGTTTACTTCCTCTCTACCTTCTTCTGGTGATTTATCTGACGTCCAGCGCTCCGTCTTATAACCTCTTTTCCTTTCTCTTACTTGATCCTCCTTAGCAACCTTCATTATAGTCCTTGACAGTGGTCTGTACTGTATTAACAACGTGTCACATGTTAATAATTTACAATCAGAATCGAGTATTCAACTAAGCCGTGTAATACAAGTTGTTAGTAGCCTTAAGGGCCTACACAGTTGTTATGCTATACCACATCGCCCTTCACTGGATGTATAATGAGCTGCACTAAACTACATTTTAGCATTTAAAATACCTAGCCATTCTTTTGCGGTTATTTTGGTAAAGTAACTCAAAAGTAACTCAAAAGTAGTGTAACTCATTACATTTCGGAGACAGTAATATTGTAATGTAACTTATTACTTAAAAAAGACAGTAATAAGTAATATGTAGGTTACTGTATTACATTTTGGAAGTAACTTGCCCAACACTGCTCTTGATATACAGTATAGACAGAGAAACATATTATAGTTGTGTGTGTATTATAACACGTTTGATCAAATATTAAATTATAATGTTGCTTACTTTTTTAAGCTCCATCTAGAAAATCAAGTGCCTGAACTTGCTTCTTAAATTCAACTATGCTGTCCAGGGACATAACTAAATCACAGGGCTGTGGCCCTCCAATAATTATGATTGTTTGGATTTGGAAATAATCAAAAAAAAAATCTAATTAAAGCTGCGAGCAGCGATGGGCGGGTCTTCGACACTCCGTGCAGGTCCGCTGTTGTCCGCATGTCGACATCACGCAGGTGTTCTCATTCATAACACTCCGTTCGATGTCTCACTATGGGATGCGTCTCATCGCGGAGCAAACAGAAGCATCAATCTCATTTACGCCAATTCTGATTGGCGGGTGATCTCGACGTCATCGTCAGGGAATCCACCCCCTATAAGTAGCTTGCGCTACGTCGCATGCGTCATTCAAACACCTCTTCTCGCTTCAGAGCACATCTCTTTATCGGCAGCTGCGCAGCTTAACTGTCCACAGACGGAACCGTGCTATCCTAGCTAAATTCGGTCGACGGGCGCTCGCGAGCTGCCCTTAGATATTCTTCGAAGAGAAGATTGTAGGTACTAACACACCAGTTAGTGCCACATTCGACCTCACCCTTTTTATTTTTTCTCCAAAAATCGAAAAGGTAAGGTTTTGACTTAAGCTAGCAGCACACCTGTTGCTAGCTTACCCTCCTTGCTACCGACACCACGCTAGCGAGGACGCTTTTTTCTTTCTTCTCACACCAGAGAAGAATAGGATTAAGTAAGAATATTAACACACCAGTTAATATTTTTCGGGAATAAATCCTACACCGTCGTCTTTTCTCCGGATTAACGGCAGGTTGGAGAGGATTTTTTCTCGGCTAACGCACCTGCTACGAGCGCGTCCTTCCTACGTCGCCATAATGGCGAACAAGTTGGACACGTCTCTCCCTCACACCAGAGGAGCCAGGGAACCGGAGGCTCGGCTTTGCGGCTGTGGGTCAAAGATCTTGGACACAGACGCACACCAGGTCTGCTCGTCCTGCCTCGGGCTGCAACATGCCCAGGAGGCTATCGACAACCCCGGCTCATGCGGGCATTGTGCTTGTTTCACCACGAGGAGCCTCCGCCGACGGTTAGCTCGCCAAGCTAGCCTGTCGAGTCAGGACCCCCTCATGTCCCCTGATTTACCTGATGGAAATCATGACATGAGGGCGTCCTCCACAGAGATGGAGCCCCGCACTGTGTCAGTCTGGGGCTCATCAGTGGCAGCCGCTGCAGTACCGGAGCCCCGTGCCTTGTCAGGCTGGGACTCGGTAGCAGCGAGGGACGCGCGAGCGGAGCCCCACGCTATACCAAGCTGGAGCTCCCGGCTGGACCTCACCATGGTCCAGCCCGCAGAAGACGTCCTAGAGTTGGATTATACGGAGGATGACGAGGACGCCTCGGGATTCCTCCTGTCTGAATCTGACGAGCAGGACGACAATGTCTTCATGTCATCGGCTCAGGCTGCGACGCCGGGAGCGATGACTGCTCGCCGGGGCGATAGCACACCAGCTTCACCCTGTCTAAGTATGGACCTGCTGGACCATCCCATGGCCTGAAATAGCCAAGGAGACCTCCAGATCCCGTTACGAGGGCAAGAATTTGCCCCAAGCAACGAGGACAAAGAGGCAACTCCTACCAGTCTTTCCGGAGATGCTGGAAGAAGTGTCGGTCTCGTGGAGAGACCGGCCCTTCAGCAACAAGGCCCCAATCCAGGGTGCCTCCTCCCTATACTGCGACGGCATGGAGAAGCTCGGCCTACTCCGCATGCCGCCGATGGAACCGCTGGTGGCAGCTCACCTCCTCCCGAGGACGGTGTCTGCACCGAGCAGGAACCCCACGCTGCCGGCGAAGGCGGACCGGTTCCAGTCAACCATGACGGAACGGTCCTACAATGCTGCAGCATTGTCCGCCAGGGCATTGAACATTTCCTCGCTGCTAACCGCATACCAAGCGGAGCTCTGCGAAGAAATGTCAAGCAACCCTGGTCCGGCGGTACTGGACGAGATAGCCGCGATTACAGACATCTGTCTCCGCGTCCAATGCTGTGCCGTCCAGGCCACGGGCAAGGCTATGGGAATCATGGTAGTGCAGGAAAGAGCGAGATGGCTCAACCTCACCAACCTCCCAGACCGGGAACGTGCTGGACGTGCCCGTCGTTCCCGAGGGAATTTTTTGATCTGCGTTAGCTTCTATGCAGAAGAGATGCGAGTCCAAAAAGAAGGAAGACAAGGCCCTCCACCTTTGTCTCCCTCGACGGGTCCAGCCGCCCCCTCCACGACGGCAATCCTTCACCCAGGCCGCCCCAGCAGCTCGGTTCAAGATACCCAAGCTGCAGAGGTCGCAGTCCGCCCAGAGTCCCCAGCCCAGGTAGGAGACGAGGACAAACTGGCCCAGAAAATCTCCGGTTCCGGCTGCAGCCCAGGCTCAGCCAACCCAGAATTTCGGCCAGCAGGCGAGGAAGAAGAAGCGGCCGGTCTGACAGCCCCCTCTTCTCCCCCCCGTGACAGAGCTGGAAGTCCACGGTTCCCCAGCTCCAGATGTGTTCCCGCTGCTTCGAGAGATGCCTCAAAGCCATCCTCAAGTGCACCAATACACATGTTGTCACAATATTGTTCCGTTTTCTCTTATAAAACATTTTCCGCTGACGCATCCAGGACTCAGGCCGAGGGCGCAGCTCGAAAAAATTAAAGAAAAAACTATAAAAACAATAAACAGCCCGCCATTTGCTCCTCTTTTGAGAGCAGCCACGAGCTCTCTCAAAAGACGGACAATAAACGGGTCCGATGGGAGCTGTCCTTCTACGGAGGATAGTCACCACGGACGCATGTCTGACAGGCTGGGGAGGTATTTACGAGGGTCGCCAGCGGGCGCACATAAATTACCTGGAGCTTCTAGCGGTGTTTCTCACCCTGAAAAGCTTCCTGCCTCTTCTCAGAGGACACCATGTCCTCGCGAGGACGGACAATACGACCACAGTGTCGTATATAAACCGACAAGGGGGTTTGCGCTCTCTCCAGTTACACATGCTGGCACGCAAACTGATCTTGTGGAGCTGCGGCCGTCTCCTCTCTCTGAGAGCGACGCACGTACCAGGGGTATTGAACCTCGGGGCAGACTTACTGTCCAGAGGTGTACCACTATATGCAGACTGGACTCTACATCCAGCGATTGTGAGCCAGCTGTGGGTGCGTTACGGCCGAGCCGCAGTAGATCTGTTCGCATCAAAAGAAAATGCTCACTGTCAGCTTTTCTTCTCAATGCGCGATCAAAACGCACCGTTAGGTGTGGACGCGTTCGTGCACGAGTGGCCCCCGGTCCTCCTGTACGCGTTTCCACCCCTGGCCCTGATACCCCAAGCTCTGGCCAGAGTGAGGGAACAGCGCCACACAATGATCCTGATAGCTCCGCACTGGCCTGCAATGTACAGAGATTTATCAGTTGCTGCACGGTCAACCGTGGCAGCTCCCCTTGCGCAGAGACAGGCGGGGGGGACCATCTTTCACCCACACCCGGAGCGCATGGCCCTATGGGCCTGGCCCGTGAGTGGTACAATCTGAGTACAGTGGGTCTCCCGCAAGAGGTGATAACCACTATTCAAAGTGCGAGAGCCTCCTCCACCAGATCTCTCTATGACTATAAGTGGAAGGTGTTTGAGGAGTGGTGCCTTCAAAAGAGGCACACTTCCTTTCAGTGTCCTGTTGGAGTGATTTTATCATTTCTACAGGACCTGGTTGATAAACACAGAGCTTTCTCCACGATTAAAGTGTACTTGGCTGCTATTGCCGCATGCCATGTGGGCTTTGAGGGTCGTTTTATGAAGGGAGCTCGCAGGCTCCTCCCTGTCTCCAGGTCACTGGTGCCCTTATGGGACTTGACAGTGGTTTTAGATGGACTCACTCGAGCTCCATTTGAACCCCTGGAAGAAGCTGACATGAAGCACCTGTCACTCAAGACAGTGCTGCTACTGGCCCTGGCTTCCGCCAAACGTGTCAGTGACATTCATGCGCTGTCTGTGCATCCTTCGTGCACCCAGTTTGCCCCAGGGCATACTAGAGTGTTACTGAAGCCCAACCCTGCCTTTGTACCTAAGGTGGTGGGTTCATGTACTCCAATTGACATTGAAACATTTCCTCCGCCGCTATGTGTCCCTCCGGGGAACAGCAGCCGTATTTGCTATGTCCAGTCCGTGCCCTACGCACTTATATGGACAGATCAAAGAAGTTTCGTCATAATGACCAACTCTTTGTGTCCTGGGCTAACCCTCAGAAGGGCAAGCCCGTTACCAAGCAACGGCTCTCCCACTGGATTGTGGAGGCAATTGCTTTGGCTTATACGAGTCAGGGTTTGCAGGCACCTTCGGGTTTGCGTGCTCATTTGACTCGTGGTATGGCTACATCCTGGGCTTTGTTCAAGGGTGTTTCCATTCAAGACATTTGTGCAGCAGCGAGCTGGTCCTTGCCGCTCACTTTTGTCCGCTTTTACAGGCTGGACGTCTCTACTCCCAGTGTGGCTCGAGCAGTGCTGGGCCCCCTGCTGAGTTAGAGCTCTAACTGTAAGGTTCTGGTTGGTCTTGGTGACTTTCGAGATAAGCTCGTCTGGCAATACGGGAGTTACGATTTCCCATA
>CALSBZ010046633.1:229853-242604 GCA_943591055.1 Gobionotothen gibberifrons
GGGGGGGCCAATGGCCCCCTGGCCCCCCCGCTTCCGGCGCCCTTGGTCTACTGAAGATACAAGCTTAAAATCAGACCTGTTTTTTAAATGAAATCTGACGGCAGGCAGTTTATTTTCCAAGTATAAACATACAGTATACAAAAGATATACATGCATACAAATTATAACATCAAATGTATGTTATTACTTTTACAAATAGGACAGAGGGTGCAGCACAACACTAGTAAATACTGAAATGAACATTACATGGGCCTACCTCCTACTAGTGGTAGGAGGTAGGTAAGAGGACATTTAATGTTCAGTGGGAAAATGGTTTAATCTGTTGGAATAGAGTATACATATCAACTATCACTACTTTTCTTCTAAATGAAATGCTGACATTACAAAATGCATGGTTTAATGTAATGTACACATTTAATATATAAAGACTATATGTTCAAATGCTCTTCAAAGCAGTTTCTGTCAACTACGACACAGAGCAACTTCATTTCTGTATTTGTGAATGAAGCGCGATCTCCTGGTTAAAACCTGAAATTGAAAATCTGGCAACGCCCTCTTGGAAAATAGTGGGAGGGCTTAACATTCCTCGAAACTGGACGTAGGCAGGTCATAGGCAGGAAGAGGTAAGCTGGAGTCTGAAAATAAGTGCTTCATCTGTAAGTTAGTCTCTCTGCGTTTCTGTGCTGGGCTAATGCTAATAATGCAATGCGAGGATAATAAAATGGCGGATTCACAAACGTTTTTGGGAGTTTGACGGGGCGTGGTTTGCAATCCGCCCAGCCAATCAGACACAGGAACCTTTTTCTCCCACAAAAGTCCCTGCTCTCTAGCAGGGACTGAAAAGGGGGTAAAAAGGGTTCTCTAGAACTAATTTAGTTCCTGGGACTTTTTGGTGCGAACGCAACTTAAATGTTTAGCATGTCTATATAGCATTTTATTTATTTGTTTGATTCTATAATCTCTGGCTTTTTTGCCGTCCGTCAGGAACTGAATTTCAAAATAAAGTCACCGGAAACAGACGTAGGCCTATATATGGGACATTTCGATCGTCATTGCGATACACACCCACTGAACTGATTACCCAAGATCTTCAGCTATGGTTGAAGCTCAGTGATTGGATGCTTTAGCCGCAATGCACGTTGGGATATGGTGTTAATGCGATATGAAATCCGAAAAAACATTTTTTTTTTAAATAAAATAATACTTTAATCCGAGTGGGCTTGCTTTTCTCTTTGAAAGTCATCACATAACGGCATTGTAATACACGGTTCAGCAGCATTAAATATTACACATCTGCCGTAGTTCTTTATTTATAAAGCCCTGATTAGAAGACTTCTAGACAAACTGGAAGAACTGCCACCAAAACTGAATACGTGACTTAGGAGGTCACTCGCCCCAGTGGAGTTCCCCTCCGGAGATGCTCCGGGGACCCCCAGTATCGGAGGTTGCCCCCCACTGAGAGGGGGATGGTCACCAGACGTCGTTTGTGCCTCTTGGGATCTAAACGAAGGCCGGTAAACCACGTCTGCAGGCGGCGCATATGCAGCAGTCCCAGCGGCATCACAACGTGAGCAGCCGCCATGAGACCCAGAGTCTGCATGATGGTCAAAGCCGTCACCGTTTTCCCCTGTCGCAGTCTGCGAACTGCCCGGAGCAGGGATGCCTGTCTGCTCTCTGACAGGGTGGCGCGTAGCCTGCCTGCATCGAGCACCATCCCCAGATACTGCACCTGCTGGTGAGGTATGGGAGTGCTCTTCTTCCAATTGACCGCAAAACCCAACTTGGTTAGATGTAGGATCAATTGGGCTGTATGAAACATTGCCCATTCCCTGGACCTGGCCATGACTATGAGGTCGTCCAGATAAAAGAAAACCCACATGCCTTGGTCGTGCAGCGGCTGCAGCGCTGTGGCCACAACGGTAGTCTGTTGTACTCGTAGGCTATCCCCTGGAAGGCAACACGCAAATACTTTCTGTGCTCTGGAGCAATTTCGACATGAAAGTAAGCGTCCTTCAGGTCGATGGTTGTGAACCAATCGCCCGGCTGCTCTAGGCCCAATAACTGGGCAAGGAAACCTATCCCCTCCTGGGAAGATAGCTTCGCCTCTCTTATGCCTTTGAATGGAGGAGGGACACTGCAAAACTGGAGTGAGTAACCCCGTTTCAGTGTCCTGTCCATCCACTCTGTTAATACTCCCTTGAAAACGAGATGGTGCATCTCAAGGGGTTTATCCCAATGAATACATTTCTATATATATATACACAGCTGAGTTTTCATTCCCCATAACACTGCGTTAGGAGACAGGCCATCAGCTGTGGAGCCCCAGCTAGGAAGCTGTGGTACTCCCTGGTGACCCAGTCCGCTGCCAAACTCTCCATAAAAGGAAGTTCGGCCCATGGGGAGTCGACACAGAAAGAGCCGATTTTCCACTGAAGTCCGTGAACGCACCACCATAATGTCGCCTCTAAGACGATGCAATGTATTACTTGGAGTCTTTACACTAGTGATGGGATTTATGGCTCTTTGAAGGGAGCCGGATCTTATGGCTCCGTTCCTTTCAAAGAGCCGTTCAAAAGAGTCGTTCAAAAGAGCCGTTTTTTTAAAAGGGGGCGGGGTTACTAGGTTTATCTGCAAAATAATCACCAGGATAATGATTGACTGTATTGCTAGACCTAATGTCAATAATCTGCATTGTAAACATGACACAAGGTTACGTGCAACTGCTCGTGAGGAGCTGCTGTGAGGAGCAGACAGGGCTTCCGTGTCGGAGATAGATACAGTCAGAGTAGGGGCAGGTCTTCACAGAATACGTTTTGGGGAACAAAATCAAGCTTTTTAAAAGGCGAGTGGATTTTGGCAGGCAGTGAGTGCAGACAAACGATTGAACGATAACAAGAACGGCTCTCACCAAGTACGACTCGGTTCCCCTCGTTCATACCAAAGAGCCGTTCAAAAGAATCGGCTCGTTCGCGACCGACACATCACTACTTTACACTAGGCGCGGTGTGTCTCCTAACAATCACACGCCTGCCATAACGCCCCTGTACTCGCATAATGCTTTGATAGCACTTCCTGCGATGTATCACTCTCACATGCCCGCAAGCTGCTTCCTTTACTGGAGTTACAACTGGGGCAGCGAGTGGGGAATCTGTACGGTTAACATTATGTGGAAGTGTGGAATTGTGGAGATAAATGACACTCAGACTGGGATAAATGCAATCACTTTTATTTGAATATCTCACAATATTTGCATTAAAGAGGGAGGAGGCGGGATTCGCCCTCGCGTCCAGGGTAGAGAGAGCCATTCTCTCCTCCGGGACGCTTCCTCCCACTGCCAGTCAGCTCCGGGAGGACGGTGCACCCCACCCCAAAGCCCTCTGCTGAGGTGGGGCCGAGCAGCCCGACCCCAGGAATGCCGGTATTGAGTCGGTTCCGCGGGGCAAGCCGAGGAGGCAGAGGGAGCGACGGGAGCCGCGGAGGCTCTGTACCGGCGCCTCTCTCTCCTTCTCACCTTAGCGCCGCGCTCTCTACCCTGAGGAGGAGCCCGAGGAAGAGCCAGCGGCAGCATGCGGCTGAGCTGCACCCTTTCTTCCTCGGATGACGGTCAGGAGGCGAGGCCGCCTTTTATACGGTGTGATTGCACGCACATTCAGGTAGGCCCGCCCGGGGGCCGGCTACGTTTATAGAAGTCTCAGTAGGTGAATGCTTGCATGGTATGGTTGAGAGGTAGTACCCATATAGTCCAGTAGAGGGCGGAGCCTGTGTGAGATATAACAAATTATATGCTTTTGTTTTTACTTTGAAGATTTCCCCAGCTCACATGTCAGATTGTAGGAATCAGACTTTTTGTTATTTTGCATGACAACATTCTCTGAGACAATCCTTCAAGCTGATCAATTAACATCAATAAATAAAGTCTTTACGACCACATAACAGTTTCAACTTTTAGTTTTTACTTTTTTGCCTGAAAAAACGGAACCATGCCCAATTGGAAATAGACTGAAACACAGTGAAAGCTTTCCTGCTGTGGTAAAGGGCTCTTTACCATTTAAACACATTCATACCACAGCAAGAAATCTGTCTACTCCACTTTTCAATTCCTGTTGCTAACAGTGATAAAAGCCACATCGAAAGTCACACTGTGTATTCCACCAGAATGAAGGAGAAAGGGTAAAATTGCATTTGATAATATAATAATGTTCTATGAGCGAGGAAATCATGAAAAAAAACAGACATTAAGTGAAAGAAAAACAGGGGGGCAATCACTTATTTTCCAAACTACGCAAAGCTATGCATTTTGATAAGCAACGCCATATAAATTGTCAGAAAATGAAACCGGGTGAATGGAGGACATGTTGAGTGGTTAGTACTTCAGACAGCAGAGGGCTCTCCTGTGACATGCCAGCTACCTCCTCTCTGCCTCTCCTGCACACAGAGAAGCCATCATGTATTCTCAGTGACGCACATCTCACACAGCCCCTCAGCCAAACTCCTGTCCTCTGCAGATTGGTAGCGTCATTTGCCCGTGCAACATAAGTACATGCATGTAGACATCCAGGCTTCAGAGCGGCGTGTCACTTAAACACACACATGGACACACATCCCCACAGGCGTACACCGACGTAGCAGGCGAGAAAAACGCAATGATGATGGTCAGACGGGTGGATGGAAGAGGTAGAGCAGGTGACGAAGATCATTTTCTTTCTCTCAGCCACTGAAGTGGTAATTTTGTCCGAGTCTGCGATCTCATTCGCCTGCCTGCCTGTTTTCCCCCGAGGCCGCGGAGAGATGGAGAGATTCTCCTCTGATTCAGGACGCCCAGTTCTCTGGGCCAAAATAGGCCTCATGAATAAACCATAAACTTAGTAGTTAAGTTATGTAACGGCAGCACATGAATAGATGCAGCATGGCAAAGTACAGTAAGAATGAGAGGGTGGCATTTAGTTAATCTTTCCAAGTTGTGCTCGAGTGCATAAACAAACATTACAGTACACGTGCATCGCCTCTAAAGTGATAAAGTGCTACTCTGAAATATTTCCACGCAGGTAAATGTATGCTCTAATGTAACCGCTGATTGAGGTAACCTGAGGCCATACCACATCCCTCGTTTAAACACAGGGTTTGATAGAGGAAAAATGCCCTCGTAAGGACTAACAAGATGAGATCTGATAACCGTATTAGCACCACATTGAGCTCTTACCAAGCATCCAGGAAGTGTGCCCATTGTTGAAGCAAATGTTTGTAGCAGCCAAACGGCGACACTACAAATCCCGTGTCAGTCTGTGATGTCATTGGACCTAAAAATACTTTTTATCTGTTAATCAACAAATCATTTTTTGCTTTAGCTAAATCAACTACCAAGTACGAACCCTTATTTAAATCTTAAGGTCTTAAAAGTTGTAAAATGCGCTAAAAGCCAAATCTAGTTAAATTCTCTCTCCATTCATTTGAGCCGAGAACCACTGTGATGCAGAGTATTGGAGGCGGGGCTAAAGGAAAATGCAAGAGGGCCGAGATGTTTGTTCTCGAATCAGGACATTTTTGTCACTATGACAGTCAGCAGTCTAACATGCTCACAATTACAATCACGTTTAATGCGTGTAAAGTACCATGAGTGGGTTCAAAATTGCATTCCAAAGCACATACTCAACAGATTATTATGCAACAGATGTATAGGAAATACTGTATGATATCTTACAAAAACTTCTACACACATTTTGACCAGTAAAATGTTTCAAATGTATGCATACAGCCATTTATATATATATTATTATATTTCCATCTTCACAGGAAACAACTTGGTTAGGTTTAGAAAAAAGAGAAGTGGTAAAGTTAGGTGAAAAATACATCAATGTTCGGTTTAAACTACTGAAATGGTGTTACTTGAGTTACAGTATGTGACAAAAAGTAATTTTGCTTTCCCAAAAGACCTGGACAGAAGTCTCCTGGGTAAACGTTGTCTTTTTGGGTTTTCTGGACAGTCTGAAAAGAAGCAATGCATTTTGGGGCAGTTGAGTAAGTCTAAAAGCTCATGTTTCATAAACATAAACATCTAGGCACAATATCTACATTATTTACTAACCCTAATTTTACCTCATCATTTACTTTTTTGAACAGACCCAATGCTAACATCTTCATTTAGCCAATTAGCATGCTAATATCTGATATTTGGCCAAACATTTACAGCTGAGGTCAATGCGAGGTTAGCTACAGTATAAACCAAAATATTACAAAAATACAAATGTTGACTTGATAATGGTACTAGATGCAAACATAATGGATTACCAAAGGTATTTATTCATCATGTAGTGGGCAGAAATGTCTGCATCAAATATGATGGAAATCCATGTAATGTGCCAATCCAAGCTGCCAACATGCTATGCAAATGGATACAGGATTACAGATGTGGCAGTCTACAGTATGTGAAGCTTTCACAATGTCTACACAGCAGGCAAAATAAGAACTTGGTGTAATTATACCATAGACCCTTTCAACAGCTGTCAATCGAACACATGTTACCTGACACAACCAGTACTCATCAGAAGCAAACACAGAGGCAGTGGAACATGCAAGTGTGACTAATTGTGTTAAAGACAATCATTATCAAGCACTTTCAATCAGTTAAGGGTGGAGATGGAGTCTGGTTCATGGTTAAGATATTGGAGGACACCACATGTTCGAGGTTGGCTTGTTTTAATGGCACCATCAATAGGCAACAGGCCCTTAAAGAGCAGGGCAAACATTTCAGAGTAGGGTTCATGAATAGAATTGTAGTGCCAGATTTGGGAACCAAACATTTGCATACACAATTTGCAGTTAAACCATGGCAAATAACTCTACACACACATTCAGAGACCAGTTCTTGCATTATTTGCCGTTTTGTTTTCATTTCCGAAACCAGTCCCCTCCACTTTACTTGTTTCGAAGTCAATGGTTTTTTGAATGTGTTTTTGGTTAGATGCCTGAAAAAAGGTATTTGGATAAGACAGGCTAAACAGTTTCTGCTCCGGGAATTAGGGAATCAGGGAATTACCCACTTATATATTATGAAGCCTCTACGTTTCTTATAAAAGGCGGTGGCTAACAAGTGGTTTAATGGGACTACAGAGGTTCTTTTATGTATTAAAGGTCATGACACTAAACACGGCAACACTCATCGAGTGGTATTGATGTTAAAGTAATGCAACTGTGGTTTAGAGTCATTAAAAGGGGTTTATTTGTGAAGATTATATTGCTGAACACAATGTTTTGGTATCATAAAAATGTGTTGGCTTAAGATAAGAGCTTATTTTCTGGAAAAATCGCATTGGCTTTTGTTGAGAGAACTATGAGGGATGCTAACTGCTAGGTTGACCCTCATAATTATATCATCCCTGCAGCACTATATGGACACTTTTGCCTTCAGACATACTTGGATTGTACCCCACTTTCCAGTCACAGCAATACTTATCAAGTTGCATAATAGCCAATGTTTTATGCATGAATTGTCGTAAGAAAAACACTTAAGTGTATTGAGAATGTATTTCACAAACCAGCTTATCTTCTTATGAAATAAGCAGCCTTTTCTTTAGTTATAGTGAGCCAAATACTAAAGAGTTGATACAGCATACGGACATACTAAAGAAGCTTTACAACTTAAGTGATTATTTATCATTTTCCTGACATCAGATTTCATAATACTATGCTGGGTCCACACCAACCCACAGCAATGAGGACAAAGACATATTTGATTTGTCTCCCCCTCAGAACACAGTGATCGCAGCAGGGATGGAGTCAGCTCACAGCTTTGGAACAGAGGGAATAAAAGAAGCTGTGAGCCGATATGAACTGGGGTTCAGCTGGCGGCTAGGCTGCTGCTGTAACAATAAGATGTCTACTGCCTTTGGGCCAAAAGCAAACCGCAATCCTGTGCCAGAGAACATATTTTCTCAACACTCAGTTGTCCAATTGAGTAGCAAAAGTATACTGTAGCAGTATAGCAACATTGGTAGACCAGAGGAATGTAGGTAGGGTAAACAGTCTCCTGTTGTTTCAAGAAAATGTGAATCTCTATGGAAGGTAACAAGGAAAGAAAAGATTCAGCCGTCAACTCTGTTTACGTTTTCAAACCATCTACTCTAAGCTGCAGGAGACTAACTTCTGGGTTCAGTCTCACTGCTCTCATCAGTTTAGTCTCCAGTACCAGACTGCTCAGCCCACTGTATGCTACCTGCTGACCACAACATGTCTAAGTAAGTCAGCCTTGGTCTAACCCTAACCTACCTTAACTTACCTTCCAGAGAACATAGCACATGGCACATGGATACTCATACAGAGAAAGAAGCCCAAAAGGGTTTGTATAACTACTATTACGAGCAATCATGTAAATATATAAAAATCCAATGGAGTATCTCAGTTTAATGTAGATGCAGAGCAAATTAAAATATAACAACCACTTCAGAAATAGCTATGTCTGTATCTATGTCATTATTGAACAAGGACCATGCATAAAATACATTCATCTCAATAAGAAAACGCCAGATTTGAGCTAATAGCTCATTTTCATCTGCGGTCCCGGGGGCAGGTGAGCACATAACAATGTTGGCTAGAATGATTTCTCAATGTCACTTTTATGCACCATGGGTGAGTGAAAGTCTGAGCACGTTTTAAGCTCAGCTGGAAGCATATTCCAATGCTACAGTATGGAATGGCAATAAATGAAAGAAGCGGATTTTGCAAAGGCAGTGCGCCTCAGTGGGATGTTTAAGTCTGCGTTTAGGGCAGATCTTGAGGTTCTGCTCATTTGTTCCAAGCAGCTAGAAAATGCTTCGCAATGTCAGAGAAAAGCAGCATTGTATCTTATCTTGAATACCAATCAAACCTTTGAGAACAGGATGAGAACGTCAAAACGTAATTGGACAATATGTTGCAAGATGGGGATTTAATGATTTTGTATCTTCTACCAACTTTGTCTATAAACCTCCATGTGAACGACAATTCAAAAGTGTCAGAAATGCATTTCACCCCCCAATATTTGATATAAGTACAGGACGGACATTCCAAGTGGTAGCCAATTCACGAAGTAACTATTCAAACCTTACCTCTTATGGCTCCATAATAAAGGGCCCCGACCCAGTTGTGGGCACCCAAAAAATAGAGCATGGCCAAGAAAGGCAAATTGGGATTGATCTATTTTCAACACATATATAAATATATATATTTTTTGAATATGTCCTCCAAATATTTACATAGTGTTACAAGGTGGACATCTAAAGAAAATAACCTGTAAATAGCAGATTATGCAAAAAAAGTACGTTTCATTCACTTGTATAAAAATCGACTTACTTATATCATCTAAATGAGACCAAACACTTGTGCAGATATTGCCTATTGGGGCCTTTAAGACATTATCTCTGCACAGCCAATTTCTTCACAGCAATTCATGATGTTCCTAGATATGGCTGCTGTGATTATGGTTATTTCTGACAAAGCCTTTATACTCATAAATCCAAAAGAAGCCCACAAACTGTTGTTCATGTGAATACCCAGCCAGCACCAATGGCTCGCGCCAGGACTAATATTTACACACACCAGACATCCAATGAGCTGGTTACATCTTTTCCCTGCTTCAACGCGCCTGGGCTTTAATAACAGATGGTACCATCAGCAGTACTTCTCTCCAAACACACTGCATTTGTGTGTGTGTGTGTGTGTGTGTGTGTGTGTCTTGATTTTTACTGACAGAAAAAAATCAAAGGGAAATTCTTTCTCCCAGAGACAAGCAAGTATGAACCTATATAATTGACAAAGCTTTAATTGGATAAACACAGAGTTAAACCACATTTTAGTGTGAGAAAATACAAACGGATCGGAAAACATTGAACCTGTCAAAGAGCCGGTGGTACTACAATCATTATCATGTTAAGATAATGATATTGTCAAAAAAAACCTTGTTAGCCGACACTAAAAGGATGATGGACACAATTGCATGTATTTTCATGTCATTGAATACATTCCTAGAAGAAATGTCAAACATCATGTGCTGGAGGACAATTTGATGATGTACCACAGAGCAGTGTTGTAGTCAAGTCATCAATTCACGAGTCCAAGGCACTCTCGAGTGCCCACTTTTCAAGTCTGAGTCCAAGTCCGAGTCACGTAGGGAGTGTCGGAGTCGAGTCCGAGTCCAAGTCCGAATCACCAAAGGAGTGTCCGAGAGTCCGAGTCAGAGTCATCATTACCTGTGTTCGAGTCCGAGTCACCCAAGAAGAGTCAGAGTCCAAGTCTGAGTCACAAGTCTTCATGTATTAATCTTCGTGCGGATATATTTGTTGAAATGTAGCTGTAGCTCCTCTACATTGCTTTTATCCTGTTATTTTATACTATTTGTCTATTGAATTGCTGTGAAGCAAGTTTGGCTACAATTATTGTATAAAAAGTGCAATACAAATATAAAGCTTATTACTAATATTAATATTATTATTATTATTATTATTATTATTGTAAATGACCTTTAATATGTCTAACTATATTTAAAATGTGTTAATAAGATCGAGACTCTTATTTTGAAGGAACTTTTACCGGAAGTTAATGGACAACGTAGCAGTTAACAATTGACACACATGTATAATGACGGATAGATGACGAATAAATTAACATATACTAAATAGTTACATTGGGTTTTTAGCACCTGGCTGATAAGCGCACAAGCTCTTACGTTGGTAATCAGAATCAGAATCAGATTCAGAATCAGAAAAAGGTTTATTGCCAGGTAGGTTCACACACATATATGAGGAATTTTGTGAGGATTTACAGCCTGCCTCCTCCTATTCCTCTTTGTCTGTGTTGTGTTGTCTAGATCTGTCTTTGGTTTTCTGTCTGCGTTGTGTCTTGTCTAGATCTGTCTTTGGTTTTCTGTCTTCGTTGTGTTTTGTCTTGTTTAGATCTGTCTGTGATTCCCTGTCGTTAGTTTCCCTGGTGTGTCTAATTTACCCGATTGTGTTCACCTGGTGTCCTTGTGCTTCTCCTCCCCTTCTCAGCTGTTTGTGATTACCCCTCTGTGTATTTAGTCTTGTCTTTTTCTTTGTTCAGTGTCGGATCGTCTTGTGTTATGACCTAGTTCATCGGTGAGTGTTCTGTTTTGTCTTTGTTAGCCTTGAAATAAAGGAATTGTCACTTTAATCTGCATTTTGGGTCCTGCCTGCTACACACACCGTAACAGAACGATCCGACCAGATATGGGCCCAGCAGATCCTTTGGAGAATGAGCTATTGGATTTTTCCTTTTTGCTGAATTACTGCTCTGATAGATGGCTTATAGCAAAAAGGGTTCAGCAGCGAGAGGCTGCTCTGGCAGAAGCACGCCAGATTACATTGGAGAGACCAGGCTTGGTTAAATTCTTACCTGCCTGGCTTTTGGATTTCCTCTCTGTGTGTTTTCCCCTGCCTGACAGCCCCAGGCCTCCCGACTCCTGATATGACACCACACGCATCGGTTTTGTCCGTCTGGAGTCAGCCCCTGCTTCTTCCCCAGTGTTTGCTATAGGCCCGGAGCCATTCGCTGGTACTCGCCTGGCTTTTGGAGGTCCACGGAGCCTTCAAACGGCTCCTAAAAGAAGGAGTCGCAAGGCCAGGTTAGCAGCACGAGCCCAAGGAGCAGACATGGTTACAGAACCAGTTCAGCCCCCAGCAGCCATGGTTACAGACCTAGTTCTGGCCCCAGAAGCCATGGATTCTTGCTCCATTGCCGGTCCACACAGCCATGGTACCGTGCTCCATTACCATCCCACACAGCCATGGATTCGTGTTCCGGTACCTTGCCCTGCAGCCATGGTTCCGGCTCCAGAGCCGTCCCATACAGCCATGTTTCCGGCTCCAGAACCGGACCTTACAGCCATGGCTCCGGCTCCAGAGCCGTCCCACACAGCCATGGTTCCAGTTCCAGAACCGGACCTTACTTCCCTGTTTCCGGCTCCAGAACCGGATTTTACAGCCATGCTTCCGGCACCTGAACCGGACCTTTCATCCATGTTTCCGGTCCCATAACCTGACATTACAGCCATGTTTCCGGCTCCGGACCCGGCCCACAGAGCCATGGTCCCGGCTCCAGAACCGGCCCACACAGCCGGCCCACACAGCCATGGTTCCAGACCCGGTTCTGGCCCCAACTGCCATAGTCCCTTCTCTAGTCCCTCCTCTAGTCCCTCCTCTAGTCTCTCTTCTAGTCACACCTCTAGTCCCACCTCTAGACCCTACTATAGTCCCTTCTCTAGTCCCCTCTCCAGTCCCACCTCTAGTCCCTCCTCTAGCCTCTCCTCTAGTCAGACCTCTAGTTCCACCTCTAGACCCTACTATAGTCCCTTCTCTAGACCCCTCTCCAGTCCCACCTCTAGTCCCTCCTCTAGTCCCTCCTTTAGTCACTCCTCTAGTCTCACCTCTAGTCCCTCCTCTAGTCCCTCCTCTAGTTCCAACTCAAGTCCCCTCTCTACCAGAGGTCCTACCAGCTCCATGTCCAGTTCCATTGGAGGTCCCGCCGACTATTCTCCTGCCGGGGGTCCCACCAGCTCCATGTCCAGTTCCATTGGAGGCCCCGCCGACTATTCTTCTGCCGGGGGTCCTGCCAATCCCTTGTCCTGTTCCGTTGGGGGTCCCGCCGACTACTCTTCGGCCGAGGGTCCTGCCAACCCCTGGTCCTGTGCCGTTGGAGGCCCCGCCGACTACTCTTCTGCCGAGGGTCCTGCCAACCCCTGGTCCTGTGCCGTTGGAGGCCCCGC
>CALSBZ010046633.1:242704-268357 GCA_943591055.1 Gobionotothen gibberifrons
GGTCCTGCCAACCCCTGGTCCTGTGCCGTTGGAGGCCCCGCCGACTACTCTTCTGCCGAGGGTCCTGCCAACCCTGAGTCCTGTGCCGTTGGAGGCCCCGCCGACTACTCTTCTGCCGAGGGTCCTGCCAACCCTGAGTCCTGTCCCGTTGGAGGCCCTGCCATCACCTGTCCTGCCGAGGGTCCTGCCTACTCCTTGTCCTGTTCCGTTGGAGGTCCCGCCATCATCTGTCTCATCGGGGGTCCTGCCAACTCCTGGTCCTGCCGAGGCCTATCCCACCGGCTCCGGTTCCTGTTAGGCCGACACCGGGCTCTGCTCGGTCTCTGGAGCTGTCTGGTCTTCGCCCTCGAGCCCGGCCCCCTGAGAGCCGCAGTCTTCGCCCTCGATCCCGGCCCCCTGAGAACCGCGGTCTTCACCCTCGAGCCCGGCCTCCTGAGAGCCGCAGACTTTGCCCTCGAGCCCGGCCCCCTGAGAGCCGCGGTCTTCACCCTCGAACCCGGCCCCCTGTGAGCCGCAGACTTCGCTCTCGAGCCCAGCCCCCTGAGAACCACGGTCTTCGCCCTCGAGCCCGGCCCCCTGAGTGCCGCGGCCTTCGCCCTCAAGCCCGGCCTCCTGACTTTCCCGGCCGCAGTCCTTGCCCTCATGCTCGGCTCCCTGAGTTCGCCCGCGGTGGCCTTCGCCCCTCTATGGACTCTGCCTTGCCCCCGGGTCGTCCACCCGAGTCCCCCACTTTGGACTCTGTCTTGCCCCCGGGCCGTCCTCCCGAGTTCCCCACCTTGGTCTCTGCCTTGCCCCTGGGTCGTCCGCCCGAGATCCCTTCCTGGTCCTCAGCCGTGCCCCTGGGAGTCCCGTCCTCCTGACCCCCTCCACCCACCCTGGTGGCCCTAGTGTTGCGTCAATGTACAAGTCGAGTCCGAGTAATCGTGCGCGATAATTCACGAGTCCGCGTTTGAGTCCGCGTCAACCAGTGCGCAAGTCCGAGTCAGGTCACGAGTCCCGAAAATCAGCACTCGAGTCCAACTCGAGTCAGAGGCCGTTTCTCAATCGCGAGGATGCTGGCTTGGTAGTCGCGTACTTCCAAGTCACTTCCTTCAGAAACGAAGCAAGTATACTTCCAAGCCATGGCTTCGGAAAACGAAGAAGAATGGAACAGGCAAACAAGTGTGCCACTCTCTCTAACGGTTTCAACATAAACTGTACCAAAAATAAATACCTCACGATGTCTATCTAATTATGAACTTGCTTTAGTTTCACGGAACACATTTTTGGTGATAACAAACAAATGTAACAAAGTAACATATTTACCAACACATGTTCTACACCACTACATACTGACATTTAAATGTGTGCTGCTTCGGTTCAGCCTTTCTCCGCAAGGGTTTTTTAAATTGGTCCGTGCGCAAAGCATTGTGGGGATTTTAAGGACGCGAAGTCTACTCATGTGCAGCCTCGAAATTTCCCCCAAACCAAGGACGCGGCCTCTGTGGAATTCCAAGTATGCTGGAGATTGGAACAGTCCTTCAGCGGCACTCGATGACGAAGCATCCTTGAAATATTGGCTTGGAAGCCAAAATCCTCGCGATTGAGAAACGGCCAGAGTCTGGGACTGGAGTACTCCATCTCTGCCACAGAGTGACTAGTTTTTTTCTTTTTTCTGCTCGATATAGTTGCCGAAAGGTGCTTACGCGCTACAACGGCCTGAATCACTTCCATTAGGAGAAATGTGTTATGCAAATAAAAATAAATATGATGATATCCTCTCCTCTTTTTCTGACTCACCATTACTCACCAGACCCCCCTCTCACCCACACACTAACCTCCTTCTCCCCTCTCTCTCCCAGTGAGGTTCTTACCCTCATTACCTCTGCCCGTCCTACCAGCTGTCCTCTGGACCCTATCCCCTCAAACCTCCTTCAGACTATCGCTCCTGATATTCTACCGTTTCTCACCCATTTCATCAACACTTCTCTAACTTCTGGTGACTTTCCAAACAGTCTCAAGGAGGCAAGAGTAAACCCTCTCCTAAAGAAACCCACTCTCAACCCGTCTGATGTTATAAACTACAGGCCTGTCTCTCTCCTCCCGTTCCTGTCACTTCCAAAACACTTGAACGCGCTGTCTTTAAACAACTCTCCTGTTATCTCCATCAGAACAACCTTCTGGATCCGCACCAGTCTGGTTTCAAGGCAGGTCACTCAACAGAAACTGCTCTCCTAGCTGTCTCTGAGGAACTGCACACTGCTAAAGCAGCATCCCTCTCCTCTGTCATCATCCTTCTGGACCTGTCTGCTGCATTCGACACGGTGAATCATCAGATCCTCCTTCACACTTTCCAAGAACTTGGAGTTTCTGGCTCTGCCCTTTCCCTCCTCACCTCATACCTCAAAGACCACACCTACAGGGTAACTTGGAGAGGGTCCGAGTCCGACCCTTGTCAGTTAACCACAGGGGTCCCTCAGGGCTCTGTTCTTGGTCCCCTCCTCTTCTCTTTGTACACAAACTCACTCGGATCAGTCATTAGCCCGCATGGTTTTTCATACCACTGTTACGCTGACGACACCCAATTCATTCTGTCCTTTCCCCGCTCAGAGACCCAGGTCGTCGCACGCATCTCTGCTTGTCTAGCTGACATCTCTCAGTGGATGTCTGCTCACCACCTCAAGCTCAACCTTGACAAGACTGAACTGCTTTTCCTTCCGGGAAAAGATTGTCCCACTCTTGACCTAACAATCAACATCGGCACCTCTGTTGTTTCCCCGACTCAGACTGCAAGGAATCTGGGTGTGATCCTAGATAACAAACTGTCCTTCACTGCAAACATCGCTGCTACAACCCGCTGCTGCAGATACACTCTTTACAACATCAGGAGGATACGCCCCCAGCTGACCCAGAAAGCCACGCAGGTTCTGGTCCAGGCACTCGTCATCTCACGCCTAGACTACTGCAACTCCCTCCTGGCTGGCCTACATGCATGTGCCATCCGACCTCTGCAGCTCATCCAGAATGCAGCGGCTCGGCTGGTCTTCAACCTTCCAAAATGTTCCCACACCACACCGCTCCTCCGCTCCCTTCACTGGCTTCCAGTAACTGCTAGAATCCATTTCAAGACACTGGTACTTGCGTACCATGCTGCGAATGGATCTGGCCCTTCCTACATCCAGGACATGGTTAAACTGTACACCCCAGTACGTGCACTTCGCTCTGCATCGGCCAAACAGCTCGCTGCACCCGCGCTGCGAGGGGGACCAAAGTTCCCATCAGCAAAAACACGTGGGTTTGCTATCCTGGCTCCAAAATGGTGGAATGAGCTGCCCATTGAAATCAGGACAGCAGATAGCTTGCACATCTTCCGGCGCAGGCTGAAAACTCATCTCTTTCGACTCCATTTCGAGCGATAGAATTACAAACAAAGAATTACTAACAGAGCACTTATATACTAATGAAGGACTGGCTTATCTAATGCCAGTTGAGTAGCACTTGAAATGTTTGGCTCTATGAAACCTGATGTACTTATATGATTCTGTTTTCTTCAAGGTTGTATCTTCCTGGTCGAATGTACTTACTGTAAGTCGCTTTGGATAAAAGCGTCAGCTAAATGCAATGTAATGTAATGTAATGATACACACAGCTTTGACTGGAGCGCTTGTTGACGTTCGGGGATTATAATTATAAAAAAAAAAGAAGTATGTTTTTTTTAGCTTATTTTAACCATGTGATTGCATGATTCCTTCCATTGTTAAAACTGATCTGCTGTAAGCTACCTTGCTAACATAGCCATAAAGTCATTTCAAAATGTATTGACAAAACAAAATTATGAAACAGACTGACTGCCAACAGTGACAGGTGGACAACTTCATAATCCCCTTATGTTTGCCCTTTGATTGTCTGTTTGCTTTGTTTGGACAGCAACCTTGGGTCCCTTGAAAGGCGCTATATAAATATCATCTATTGGTATTATTATGTCAAAACTTGCTACGGTCCCGGCTGTGTGCATTACTTTTTAGGGTCTTCTATTCCATTGTGTTTTGAGCTTCCTGCAGCATTTCTTATTTGCAGGGTTTTGTATTTGCAGCATTTTGTTTATGCCACACTTTAAGTAAATCCTTCCCATTTCGTCAAGTTGGTGATTATTTTCTAAATGCTGCACATGTGTGGTCAAGTTAGGGAAGATGTTTTTCATTTGGATGCGTTTTGGCACACTTGTGCTTTATATTTGAATACTTTTTGAAAGTGCAGCATGTTAATGGAAGTGTTTTTGCCTGTTGTAGTGCGCTTGCACCTGTCGGCCACCATAGATCAAGGTCATGTTAGAGTGAAGAGGGTTGTATAATTGTGAAAAGTGAATGACAACACTCGGACATGGTGCTAATTAATTCATACTTTGGCAAACATTAAGGCCCCCCCTGCGCACCGTTTCTGGATGGCATTGCCTGACATATGTAGCCTGGAAGATTGATACTGCAAATGGCGGCGCTCAACCATGCTCATTACAGCAGCAGATGGCTGTGTGTGTGTGTGTGTGTGTGTGTGTGTGTGTGTGTGTGTGTGTGTGCGTGTTCTTCACAAGGGGTCAAAAACCAATTTTGACAAATTTAGATAACAGGAAGATTGACAGATGGTTGTGCAGTGTGGCTTGCTTTTTATTACAGAAAACAGAAGCTTGCACTGTGTGACAGCTTTCTCACAGGTTAGTATATACATTCATGGTATTTATAAAATGAGAAGTGCACGATATGCATGCCAGCAGTGAACTGAACACTTCTTCTTTGTTCATATGCATTTTGAAGAACGTTGGATAAACAACAAAGGGAGCAAAGCTAAGCATGGTTGAGGGCCTCCAGCAGCTTTCCCGAACCTGTGACAAGAGCTGGAGTTAAATTAAATCTCAGATTTGCCTTCTTAATAGTTTTTTGGGTCCCTCACTTCCGTTTCGCTTCTCATGCACTGATTCGCTAGCTGAACAGCCAATCAGAATTTCTTTGGCCGACGCCCCCCCGAGTCAACATGTCGAATCGGCAGCGGAAGGTGTCAGCACGGCCGAAAAGACACAACGGTGCACAACGGTGCACTACACACTTACACTTACAATCATTGCTTTCTGACAGACTTGACCCTTTTACTCTTCAGGTTGCATAGGGGAAATTAGTATCAGTGTACTGCCATGTTATTCAGTTCACTTTCTCCTACTTCCTGTACCCGGTTTCTTGTCTAACCTTCAGTACAAATTTTACAAAAATATAAATGTGCAAATATGTAACATACAGGTCAATATCACCTTGCTATTGTTAGCTGAACTGTCAATACCCCAAAACATATTCTTAGATAGAAATACCTAATTTTGAGTTATTTAGACACAATTAACACTTATAGTTTAATGTCTTGTTACATAAGAATAGATCATATTTTTGTATATAACTGAGTACTATAATATATTGAGTATAACAGTATAATAGGGGACCTTTAAAATAAAATAATATATATATAATATCTTACATTTTAACATACCAATAGTCTTGACTTTCCAATCAAATTCAACTTGTATTATCGTATTTCTTTTCTTAGCTCATGCAAAAAGGGAAGTTCAGTGATGTGGAGATTCTCAACAACCAATATGGGCTTTATGTAAAGTTGTGTGAATGATATCATATGAGCTCCCACTCCATGTGCTACTCGTTAGCACATGGCTAATAGCATTGGGAAATGGAATAACAATATTATAATGTGGAGCTAATGTGATTTCCTCATTTGATTTCGGTATATTGCAGAAAATAAGCTTTGTTGCCAACAAACGTCTATGATACCTATCACGTTTTGTTCAACAGGGATTTTTTAATGCAATCAGCATGGTCGCACAGATGTTCAACATTATCGCTAAGCTAAAGGCGGACTTGTGTTGCGTGATGACGTTGATTTAGTCAATTGTTAGCAACCACTGTTTTCAGGACACATAGAAGCTTCAGACATTCACCAGTGGGGTATTTACTGATGTATTTTATGTTGTGGAACAAAATGTGTATGTTGGGAATGTTTGTGTGTTTTCTCTTGTAAAATGTAAATGTGCCCTTTTATTGACCTTAAGATGGCCACAATACACACACAGGCTGACATTTACATTGTGAATATTACATTTCGGGAGTGTTTAAGTTGTGGAAAGTGGATATTCGTAGTGTTTTAACCAGATGCTGAATTGCTGCTGCGTCCTTCAGGAAGACCCTCAGCCTTTCAGGCCAATTGGCTACATATTGCTGTGTTTGTATAAAAGCTTGTCTCGCCTTGGTTTCGATGTGTTCGTCAGCAAAAAAATTGCAGGTCTGTTAGAATGAATCTATGTTACATGTCTTCAAGTTACACTACTCCAACTAGTTTATTTTACAGATATCACAGAACATTGACAAGAGCAGAGAAAAAGTATAATAACTTGATTCCAGTATGTGGAGCACAGTATGAATATTCATGCGTACGCAATACATATATTTTTTTTTTGTAGGTCAGGACTAAGAAGATCGAAGGAAAAGGATTAGGTAAAGAGGGTGTTGGAAGTAAGAAATAAAGAAAAGACATGGGAAATTGATGAGAGAAGGGGTATGGAGGTAGAAGATAAAAAGGTGGTGAAGAGTAAGGATGAAGAAACAAAGATAAGAAAGAAGAGGGCAAGGTGTCAGGATAAAAGAATGAAAGATGAATAATAGGAAAAAGGAAGGAGATCAATAGAAGAAATAAGGGAAGGTTGAGGTCACGGGATATGAGAGGGAAGAAAGTGTGAAAAAGAAGACGAAAAACATGAGAAAGAAAAGAGTGGAGAGCGCCATGAAAAGAATGTTCTTTGTGCTCCTAGGAAACATATGGTGCTGCTGCTAACTCAAAGAGCCATGCAGAGTCAATTGAAGTGTGCGTTGCAAAGGAAGTGAGAAATGCAGCAGGTTTTGGGAGACTGTCCCTGATTTGAAGTGATGAGAACACAGACAACAAAATCACCCTGTGTCCCTGGTGGATCATTTGCTCTACATAGCGCTTGGCATTAACTCTTGTCAATGCTAACACATGTACTGACTGCTAGCGCTACCAGTGTTTTGTAACATAAGTGGCAACTATTTTGCAACTTAACATAAAATGTGGTACACCACAAAAAGATATGGAATTTACAATTGAAGATATTTTTTTATAATAAGCAGCTGTTGGATTATATGAATACCTTACACAGCAATGGGCAACCCACACAGGTGCTTTATTGGCATCAAAGCATAGCGGATTTAACTTTATCAAACCAAAGAAGAAAATGTATTTGGTCAAAGATGGATAAGACCCCAAGATAAGACAAAAAGTAAAGTCGGACACAATACACAAAGCAAAACAATAAACCATAAAAAAGTGATCAAACCAAATTCAACCTTGCAGTGTTCTAACCATTGGGGTCAAGCGTTGTTTAACCTTGTAAAGCAAAAACTAAATAAAATGTTGTACATTTTCAGCACAAGAGTTTAATATTGAAGCATGGTGGTCCTAAGGTTAATAATGTCAATGTTACTAGTTGAGTCTCAATTTGGATACTTTCCTAAGTACACTTGCATGTTGCACACTCTGAACACCTGCACAGTGTGTGAAAGTTTGTGTTGTCTCAAAGTGCACTCCACTTCTGTTCCCTCACCGGAAGTGACGATAGCTGCTGTGAGCTATCTAGCTAGCTAGCAACGTTATCGTCACAGTAGTAAATCATTACAAACTGCTCAAATTTCCAAAAGAGTTAACGGTTGTTTTTTTTCAACTTGTTGTTACCTTTATATAGTGTAGACGCAAATCAAGTTGACCTTTTATGTGTTTGATAAAGCAAACCAAATTGTGGCTGGTCCTTGGTTTTGCAGCCAAGATGGCGAATATTGTGTGAGAAGTGGTCCAGTATTTCATACTCAACTTGTTGGCCTTTATGAGTTCACCATAGTGGATTGATTTAGCCAAACGCTGCATTGGGACACAGACAACGGCATGGGTAAGTACAGAAGTATGCAAATTAAGGCATGGAATGTGTGGGGCTGGTTGTTTTCACCACTTGGGGGCAGTACAAAAAACATGTTAACACAACATTGGCACTTAACTTTGACATAGGAATGAGTCTTCTATGATATTGACCATCATTAAGGTTTTTTGTCCAGTATTTACTTGCTTTATAACTAGACAGGTGCCATTAACCTGTTAAGCCCGAGAGGACCCTAATCCGGGTGCGGCGGGTAGTTTTCTTTTCACAAAACTATGTCTCAGGCAGGGCCGTATCCACCATTGAGGTCACCGAGGTCCGGACCTCGGTAGTTTTCTCCGAGCTGTGTATATAACTAAACTTGTGAAATAACTGCACTAAAAGGGATTCTTTGTAGTACTTCCATTTACTGACAATGGGGGCGCTGCATAACTACGTAGCCTCCATTAAAGCAAACAGAAGAAGACAACATGTATCAGGTATCAACAAACCACCGCAGTCCGGACTTGTACCGGAGCAGTGGAGGAGTGATGAGGTATCTAGAGATCTGAGTCCAGCGGGCTGCTTGTGTTTCTGTTCATCAGGACATCATATGACCAGCAGATCCTGTGTGAACGCACTATGTTAGTCAGTGAACGTCCGACAACATGCACACTAACTTATATTGCAGCTATAGGCTATACTTTGGTTTAAATTGCGTGAATAAACTAGCTAGAGAGCTAAAGTTAATGACATTTATCCAATGTCAGAAGGATTACCTTTTAACAAACGTTGTAATGCTTTTCTTTCATTTCAATTTGAGTAAAACATTGAAGATATAACATTGTATTGTTTTCTTTTTACACTGACTCAGATATAATGAAAAGACTACGTCAGTCGAAGCTCAGCTTTGGTAAGGAAGAGACAGGACAGGCAGAGAGAAAGAGAGAGAGAGAAAGTGATGGAAGTCAGGGAGGAACTGGAGTCACACAAAATAATGTAGGCTTAGGTCCACACTAATCTGAACAACAATAATCTTTTTGAAGAATTTCAGTCTGGTTTCCGCTCCTTACACAGTACAGAGACGGCCATGGTTAAAATCACAAACGACCTCCTGGTAGCAGCTGACTATGGGCTCTTATCCATACTCATCCTCCTTGACCTGACTGCAGCCTTTGACACCATCTCACACCACATCCTCCTTGACAGATTATCTTCCATTGGTATCACTGGCAGATCCCTCACCTGGTTTAGATCTTTCCTCTCCGGCCGTACTCACTTTGTCCAACTCAAACACTTCAAATCACAGTCCCATCCAGTCGTCACTGGTGTTCCTCAGGGTTCTGTCTTGGGCCCCCTCCTATTTATCATCTACCTTCTACCTCTCGGCCATATCTTCAGAAAATACGCAATCCAATTTCACTGCTACGCGGATGACACCCAGCTCTATCTCTCCACCAAACCCACTTCTACTCTCCCCCCCACTGCCCTTTCCGACTGCTTACTGGAAATCAAATCCTGGTTCTCATCCAACTTCTTAAAACTAAACAGTGATAAAACTGAGTTTCTCTTAGTTGGCTCCAAGTCCACTCTGGCCAAAACCGACAAATTCTTCCTCACTATTGACAACTCCACAGTCCCACCCTCCCCCCAAGTTAAGAGTCTGGGTGTCATCCTTGACAGCACCTTATCATTTGAAGCTCACATCAACAACATCACTCGATCTGCCTACTTCCACCTCCGCAATATTAATCGCCTCCGCCCATCACTTACACCCAACAGCAGCGCCATCCTCATCCATGCCCTCGTTACATCCCGTATTGATTATTGCAACTCCATCCTCTCTGGTCTTCCTCACAAATCCCTGCGCAAGCTCCAACTGGTCCAAAACTCAGCCGCCCGTATTATTACCAGAACTCCTTCCATTAATCATATCACTCCGGTTCTCCAACAACTCCATTGGCTCCCTGTTAAATACCGCATAGATTTTAAAGTGTTGCTCCTCACATTCAAGGCCCTTCACACACTTGCACCTCCATATCTCTCTGAACTCCTTCACACCTACACTCCCTCTCGTGCCCTCCGATCCTCCTCTGCCTTCCAACTCAGTGTACCTTCTGCCTGACCACCATGGGGTCAAGAGCCTTCAGCCACTCTGCACCCCGTCTCTGGAACTCCCTCCCGCAACACATCCGCAATATGGACTCACTCTCCACCTTCAAATCCAGCCTAAAAACACACCTTTTTAAACTGGCATATTCACTACCTTAATAATTTTTCTAGACTGATTGTTGTTTTTAAGTCTTGTTTTATAAATTTTTTAACTCTTGTATTACTGTGTGATCATTTTAATTATGCTCTGTAAGGTGACCTTGAGAGCCCTGAAAGGCGCACATAAATAAAATGCATTATTATTATCATTATTAATAATCCCATCTATCTATCTATCTATCTATCTATCTATCTATCTATCTATCTATCTATCTATAACTTAGTCTTCACTTACAATATAGACAATAAGCATACTTTTAAAAGAACATATATATCTATTGCAGTTATGATGTCATAATAAGATACAATTGTATAAAACACAATTTGCTTACATCTTTGTTCTCTTTTGAGAATCAAACAAAACAGATTTAAAAAAAAAAATGCAAACAAACAAGTGAAATGAACTAAATTGCTGAATTGCTTTTAATTCACTGGCAGGAGCGACAAGTGAGGAGGAGCAAACATTTAACAACGAGGGAGAGATTGAACAAAGAGAAAGAGTAGAGGACAGAGAGAGTAATGAACAGGAAGAAGACATAGAGACTAAAGAAGATGGAAGAGAGGTCGTGTTCAATGGCGTTAAAACGTGTTCAATGGCATCAAAACGATAAAAATGCTGCTGAGGGTTAATCCATAGGTTAATCCAATGTGTCTGTCACTTTGAAAAAATTATTGATAATCCATAATTCCATTTGTATGTAAAAATCGGAGAATAAATATTAGCTGCTAATGGTAGCCACCAGAGTATGCAGCTTCCGGTTTTGGCTACGCGTCACTCTCACTCCTTATTTGGTAACGTGTGTGTGTATGTGGAACTCCCTCTCGATTATATTGGCTCTAGCGGTTAAAAAAATATGTCAATCATCAAAATCGACCAAGGGGGGCCAGAGATAGGTCAAATCCACCCAAATGACCCCAGAAGTGTTTTTTTTGTGCTAAATCTCTATAGAAAGGTCAAATTTCAATTGTTTTGCATACATCTTGACACAGGGTACTTATTATATGTTATAGTTTGGATTCCTAAAGCTTTTAGTCTACCTTCAAGGGTGGTTTTCACTATAAGTAATTTTTTTTTGTTGGACGGACACTATAATTAACTTTTTTTTTTTACTGTGTTCAATCTGAATTTACTTTAAAATAAAAACATCTATATTTGTTTTGACATTTCTACATCCAACTCACAGATGTAACCTTGCTTTGAGAAAAAAGATGATTAATTTAACCCTTTTAGAAGGGAGGAATGGTCATTTGTTCTGGGAATGTCATTTTCGAGCATGAGACCTGAAAAAGAGGCTCGGGGCTTAACAGGTTAAATATCCTGCCACTCTGTAATAAATCCATTCAATCTTTATTGAAAGCGATTTCAAGCATCCTATCATACCCTACTGCTTTGTATAGTGTTTTTGGGGTCAATATGGTTTCTGAGCCGTTACTGATATATTAGACTGTTTAGCCAGCAGCTGACTTTCTCTGATGAATTAGCATTTACACAAGCGGCCTCTCTTCGCTCAGACTGGAGGCACAACGTTAGCCTTCTTTCCAATTATTGCATATTTAGGGTATAACAAATTCCCCTAAAGTCCCAAAAGTTGGCATCTTATATTGTATTTTTTCCATATATCGTTATTATGTCTCCAACCATCAGTATATAAATAAGTTGAGCTGATGGAACGTTGTGTTGGTGGTATCTTATTGTCTCTCTAAAGTTTCTACCTTTGTGTGTCTGGAGGGTGTCTGTGTTTATTAAACAGTTCTGTCAACTCAGCTTTCAGACGGTTTGATGGGCTGTGATCGGCTGTGACAGCGATGGAGGCGGTGAGAGGACACACACCCTCACACACAGACACACACATAGACACACATACACACACAGATCGGGTCTCCTGGGAGTGAGAACTCGCTCACATTTATCTTTAATCCCGGGCAAACACAATGAAAACCTCACCTCTCCCCTGCCTGCCAATCATCTGAGCCTGATAACTCCTCTTTTGACTCAGTAGAAACTCTATATTCCAAATGACAGCACACACACAAATACCATCGGGCATCAAAACAACTTATAGCCTCTGAGTGTGTTGGCCCGAATCTTCCGATCTCCGAGGCGTTTTCCCTCAAACATCTAACTTCTATCCATCCACAGCACCCCAGGAGCGACCCCGTTTCCTCTCTCTATTGATTAAAAGGTAATGCCAATCCATTTGTTTATCATCTGCATCTTGTTGTGTGTTGGAGAAGATAGAGAAGTAACTATTCCAACAAGAGGGAAGAAACTGACAGCAGAGTTAGAAGGGAAAGCAAAAAGAGGAATAAAAAACAAGAGGGTAATAACATAAAAAGAAGTAGAAGTACGCTTATCGCAGTAAAGAAGCCTTGGGCTGTTTTGCTATGTGGTGTTCTTTCACACCAATGGAGTAGAGTTGCATTATGTTTCGGTTTAATAATTCATCAGACATGGGGTTTAAAAGTTACAGCACTATACCTGCCAGCTCAGCCTACAGCATGCGAGAGAGTGTGTGGTGTTAAAAAGTGCACACAGCCACATGTCAGCCATGTTTTGTGAGCCTGAATGAACCCCCAATATGTCTATGTGCATGCACGCTGATATCAGTGCACATCTTCTCGGCATGAGTGGGCATACACTCCTCTCCATCCCTCGGAGGAGCAGCAGAAAAGTGTGAACTCATCAGCAGGGTTTCGAAGCGCACACATCTTTTACAAATTTAAATTTAAGAGCCATTTTTGACAAATTATGAATTTGTTTCTGGCTCCGTTAATTGGCTTTAGTGGGACTTGTAACACAACTGCAGGGCAGATTGCGGGAGTGACTAATAGAGAGAGATAGCAGAGAGGGAGTAAGTCCAGATGGGCTCACTAGAGTATTCATGCAAAAAGACAGGGAAAGAAAGACATCTTCTGGCATCAAAGCAGCTCCACTCTGTAAAATAATGAACAGGATCAAAATGGAGGGAGGATTTGGTGGAGCTATCAAAGAATCCAGGGGAACAGTAAGTCAGCGAAAGTGTGACTTGTGATCGAACCTAGGTTTGATCACAAGAGTAACTACACCGGGGATAAAAGTGATTCTTGCACGGTGCTTTCCAGCAGTTTCTGCATGATGTCCACACCATGCACTGCAGCACTTCACTTCGCAATATTGTGCCATCATAGGTGCACTAGCAGTAAAGAGATGCATGCTGCAGGTAAAAACTGCAGGGAATAGGAGCAACTTACTTAAGAAAAAGAAGCCACATATGAATGACGGGGGATTCATATGTGGCTTCTTCTTAACTAAGCGGCTTCAGTTTTTCACAGACACATGCGCAGTACCTTAACACAATACGTCTCGATACAAACTTGCACAGTAACATGCATGTGTCTAATAAGAGATGATCTATGGAGAGGTACAGACAGTTAAGAGCAGTTCTCGGTTCAATGCCTTGCCCAAGGATGCCTCTCCAGCTACCAGTACTTGTTGGTGTGATATGTACGAGGCTAACCCTGCTCCCGCCCCTCAAAATCCTCATAAAACTCATGGTTTTAGGAGCAGTGGAGAGCTAGTGTCTTGCACCTCAACAGTACTTGGTATTTTTGGGGATTTTAACCGCTAACCGCTCAGTTAGCGGTTAAGTAGGGACTCCAGAAGAGTCCCTACAGACGGGCTAAGTTATTTAGACGAAACGGGTTGTATCCGCTACAGTTCTATATCGTATGGACGGTTCGTCCACACGAGGCCTTAGCGGAACCGCAGATTCGGAGCCCGATCCGACAGCCCTGTGATAACGGCTCCCAAGGTGGGTAGACCTGCGGACGAAACGCTCTGGGGGGCCAAACGGCTCTGTGTTTAAGCCCTATACGATCATTTCCTGATAACGATGATGCCATAGCCCCGCTTCTCCCCACCTCTCCTGCTCACCCCCGCGTCACCCGCGTCATTGCTGATGCGTTTATCCAACAACAACAATGGCGGATCACAGGGTTGACAGTAACTGACAGTAACTTGCAATTTTACAGACTCAGAGGACTACAGAGAAGAGGGAAGTCCCACACTCACAGCATCAGCGATGACTCAAGAGGAATCCTAAATGACGCCCACACCCCGAAAAGAGGGATTTTACAGAGCTACATCGGGAACTGGTGGAGAAAGAGATCGTTCGTGTGGAGGTGGAGACCGCAACACTGAGAGCGGAACATGACAAAATTGAGCTGGAGAAGGAGAAATTAAGACTCCAAATTATAATTCTTAAGAATCAGCAAAGAATCACTTAAGAAGACAATGTGTCATTCACCATTCTTTAATCATATTTGTTGTACTTGTTTTTATCTTAATTTCATGTTATTAGTTGCTGACTGCAGTGGGGTTTGAACCTGTGCTCCCCTGATCCGAACACCATCGCACTAGACCACTGCGCCACACGCCTCCTAAATGTGAGCTTTGGAGCATGCTAAGGAAATGTGGATGATGAAAATGTAAAGAGCCAGCGCTACATGTCCAACATAAGTACATACATTCTGTCAAATCAATAATTTGAGATACTTGTGGACATGTTTCATTCTGATCAGATTACACATGCTTCCAGTATTGCCGCCTCTGGCAGCTGTCGGCCTGTATCGTCTGCAGAACATTTTATTCTGCACATAATTGCATTCTGCTATGGATGAGCAACCATTTCTCTTCACATTTTTAACACCTTGCACGTCTTAACAAGGAATGTGTTCAATAATGATTGCACACCCTTATTATATCAACACATACTGTAAATAGTTATGTTATCATATGACCATACAAATAAATCAATGTCACTGCAGCTCGTTTTTTTATTACATTTGACATTATTACATTTAAATATTGCATTATCTATGTTTTTCTGAATAGTTTTGTCAATTCAATTTAATTTTGAATCTGGGCTTCCTCCAATGACAAACACCTTTGTTTTTAAAGAAAAGCATAGAAATGGATGGATTTTTGTTATATGTGCAACTCAACTTTTATCTTACATTTATAAGCCTAATTCTTATATTTCCTGGTACTCCTCAACAGATATTTGAATAGCAAAACTATAAGCGAGGCTGATGGACTGCAACAATTCAGGCATGGAGGTCAAAAGACAATCTCTCTAAGAGCTTGGCACTTCCACTAGTCTCGTACGATGATGAACTGTGAGACTATCAATCCACTTGGATCCAAGACAGACACAAACACCTGTTTGGCATCATACTTCACTGAACTCCTTTCCTGTGTGTTTTGGAATGCAGTCCACAAGAGTTATGAAGCAGAAAGGCATAGTAATGATAACACTTGGAAACGTCCTTGGTGAGTTGCCAGAACTCTGGAGCCCGATGCTATTCACAAGAACACTGTTCCATAAACTCTATGTGAGATCGGTTGATATTGTTGACTAAGCAGAAAGTGTGCTTACCCCATGCTAAAAGACTGGCTGGAGCTACATATCCCAGGAAATCAGCATGTTCCATGAAAAGAGATTTGAATACAGACGCAACACTGTTCTTGTATTGCTGGGTGTTGCTAGTTAGCTTGATTTTAAGAATAGAGCATTATTGTTTAAAAAGGTAATTAAACACGTTTTTCTCTGATATCCCTGTTTGGAATGCTAACTGTAAAAAAACATTGTATAAATACTGGATTCAAGAGGCCCTTTCATGCATTTTAGGGTTTTCCCTTTCATGTAGTTGTGTATGTTTCTGTTCAATTTTAAACAGACAGATTGGAATTCTTTACCTGCTACTTCTAGATCACTTGCATCATTGGGTATGTTTAAGCATGCATAACCAACTCACTTTCAGCTGATCTGCTCTTCTTATTAATGAGACTGATATATTATGCACTACTGTCCATCAAATTGTAGTGATTGTAATGATTGTATGTATTACTTCATGAATTTAATTTAACAGACTGTACACTGGTTTCAGACAGAGGGTGAAAAAAAGTGCTGCAGTATGATAAAAATAAAGACCTTTTTGAACATTAAAGGTCCCATGTCATGGCCATTTCTACTGATCATAATTCCATTGTTGAGGTATACTAGAATAGATTTATATTGTGCAATTTTCCAAACTCACATTGGTTTCTCATACAGCATCTCTGTATAGTATGTGTATTCACTCTCTGTCCTAAACGGCTTGTTGGAGCTCCTGCCCCCGCCCTCCCTGTGAGCCCACTGTGCTCTGATTGGTCAGCTCGCCCACTCTGTTCTGATGAGTCTACCACTATGGTCTCCCACCGTTACAGCGGAACCTCAGTGATGATGTGTTACAATGGCGTTTGTTAGCAACCAGAAAATGACACCAGTAAGGACAAACAGATGAGAATGCTGCGTGGGGTCTTTGTGCCGTGTTGGGGGGACGTTGCGCGGCTCGCTGCTGCGAGGAGCGGACAGTGTGAGCTGGGTTCATTTCCTGCTTGCTGCGTGGGGTCTGCGAGACATCGCGAATGGACGCGGGAAGGGGGGGATGCTGAGGGGGCTGCAGCACCCCCCATCTGACAGGCTCCACTAGCACCGCCCCCCTTGGCGAGTAAAACTCTAACACAGAGAAGACCTCCCCAAAACGGCTTGTTGGAGATACGTCATTGTCCATTTTTTACTTCCTGGGTGCTGTGTCGTAGGAGCACCCAGTAGCCACGCCCAGAGCTATGGCCGTACCCTCTGCCAGCCTAGCATATATACTGTTAGAATCTCAGGTTCAGTTCAAAACTGTATCCAGTCATGTCAACGAGGGTCTGTTTCCTGTCTTGTGAGGGGAAATGTTCAATGCATGCTTTACCGAGGGCAGGACGAAGTCAGTGGTTGACATTCCTTTTTAACACTGTTCCTTCAGATGTTGGAGCCGGTATTTTACTGTGTGTGCGGCATTTCACGGAGAATAGCTTCACAAAACATGGAGCGATTCATACCGGATATATACAGCGTAGGACACTGAAGGACGATGCTGTTCCTACTTTGTTTGGACCAGCGGGAGATTCGGGTACCCAATCTGTAAGTATTCATTGTTGTTTGTGTATTTATGATAACAAGCAAGCTATATCTACCACAACTGTGAAAATGGGTAAACGTTTTTTGGGGTGCTGAGCCATTGACACAGTGCTAACTGGGCTAACTCAGTTGCTAACGTTTACATATATAAACTACAATGTCAGCAGATGGCTTTAAAGTTTGATAGAAAATACTTAGTAGCCTTTCTTTCCTGAAGTATTTGCTCCTATAACATATTCATATATAGCAAACCATGATTTGATTTTTCATCAAACAAAGTAGTAGTTTATTACGGGTAAAAATAACGTACTCTTCTTCCGTTCTACGCCTCAAATGTCTAGAATACTAGAATCTGTACATGTTATGGAGGTTCTGCGGGGTGTGTAAGGTGTATATATTGGCATATATCATGGTGTGTGCTACCGTTGGTGTTTTCAGCTAGCTAGCAGCTAACTGAAGCCACCTTTCGGAGCGGAGCCTCTCTGGTGGTTGACTAATCAGAACAGAGGGGCCGAGCTGACCAATCGGAGCACACTGGGCTCACAGGGAGGGGGGGGGAGAGCTGCAGCGAGCCGTTTAGGGGAGAAAGTGAATACACACACTTTACAGAGATGCTGTATGCGAAACCAATGTGAGTTTGGAAAATTGCACAGTATTTTTCTATTTTAGTATACCTCAACAATGGAATTATGATCAGTGGAAATGACACCTCACCTTTAATTCCGAGTGTTCTTGCATTTCTCTTTGAAAGTCATCACATAACGTCATTGTAATACACGGTTCGGCTGCATTACATATTACATATCTGCCGTAGTTCTTTATTTATAGAGCCCTGATGAGAAGACCTTTGGAAAAACTGGAAGCAATGCCGCCGAAACTGAATACTTGACGTGGATAATAAATATATCAACAATTAAACAACATCTTCAATTTCTCTTCACACAATACGTGTCCTTGCAGTATCAACACTAATTTGGCTGACATTTACATTTGATCTAATTCGTAGATAGGTTATATTTACACCATAACGGTGCACAGCTGATATAAAAGGACTTGTAGTTTTTAAAGATATTACTGATTTTCTTTGAATATAAGAATGTAAATACTGAGTCTGAAATAATATAGCAATATGCTGTAAAATTATGTGAAAACATGAATACAACTACACATCTTCAGATGTTGTACATACATAAGTGTCCTACACTAATACTACATACAGTTATACAGTTATTATGGCTGTGTGTACCTTGTGTGCACCGCCTAGTGGTTAAAGCATGTTATTGAATTATTGTTTTTATGTGTTATATTTGATGAAAAATATATTAAGAGTACATACTTTCATAGGGGGAAAGTAGAAGGTCAATGATAGAAATATAGAATATAAAAAATCAAGAAGATACTATAAGTGATCTCTACAATAAAACAGTGTAGTGCAGGATGTACAAAGATATTAATAGGAGGAGGTGCAAAACAGAAAAACGAATTAACCTTTATTTAAACATTACATAATACTTTAGATTAAGGTCTTCTTTTAAATAAGAAAACAACGTTGGGGATATCTATCTACAGATATATTAAGCCTGACAAAGTACTTAACGTCTAATATATTGCTTTCCTGCAATGTTAACTATGTTGAAGCACTTATTTTAACTGATATTATACATATGAATTATACTCTTATGTATGTAGATAGTATAAGAAATTTGCAGAATATGATAGTTTAATGGTGGAGGTATACACACATAACCTGTTGAGGAACCTGTGACCCAAGATTTTCATTCATTGCATAACTACACTGTAGTAGAACATCTTGAAATCTTGAAAGGGATGTGCAAAATAGCCATAATATACAGTCTTTAATTAGTAGAGAATAACGAGTAATGAATATACTGTATTACTCATTTCCATTCATGTCAATTGCAGATAAATGTTTAGTCTTCTCAAGCACCAACTATCAAATATCTCTCCTGATTGTTGGCACTTGACAATCACCTTCCCTGAATTGTACTCAGGTGTAACTAAAGTCTGATTTAAGGGTTGTTTATATTTCACATCATTAATCAGAATCTGCAAAGTAACTCAAATAAATGTAGTGGAGTAAAAATACCAGGTTAACCTCTGAATTGTAGTGGAGCAGAATTACAAAGAGCTGTCATGTGGGTATATATTAATGCTGCGTATTATGGACACAAGCGATTTTCACCCATTTATGAATGATATGTTTTACATTTGATAACACCAATGTGTTTAATACTGGCACATCCTTTCAAACTGCTAGTCACATCCTCATGTAAATGGAAATTTATCGAGTTCATTTTTATTTATCGTACGATAAGTCAATTAATTGCTTATCGCGACAGGCACACAATAAAACAGTGGAAACAAACATGTGTTTGACATTCATTAGTGAATGAAACTGTGTGCCCTTTATAGTCTGTGTCCAATATTGTGTATTTGCATATATTGTATATATATCCTATATATATGCTAAGGTCCCGCTGCTGACACGATAGCAGTCATTTCGTGCGCATATGTGTAATCAAACCCATGATATCAAAATCTCACTCCAGCCAGGTACCCAAAGTTGGCAACCCTGCCTCATATCTGTTCAGAAACTAGACAAAAGTTAAACAAGTACAAACCACAGACTGTCTGTGTCATGGCGAATACAGTCGCTGCTTTATTTATGTCTGTATGACGTTGTTGTGAGTGCGGACGGTCGGAGCATATACTGCGTTTCTCCATTCAGAAAACACGCATTTTAAAAGGTTTTCCGCCTGCCGTCTGTCTGCAGACTTGTCAAAGCATTAACTCATGGTTTTTACTAACCGGTATCAGTATGTTGTTACTTCGGCATCATTTTGGAACGTGTATTACAATTAAATCACGGTCAAATATGTTCATTTTGTTGTAGTTGCCAGCGAGTCTCTCACTAGTTTAGCATACTCAGCCCGGTTGTTGGCCCGGAAAGAACCTCGATTTTGGAGAGCCAGAAAACTGCCAGAAAATAGGTTTTCCTAAATATTCAACTGAGATTGCAGTTTAGTTGTACAGCAACAAAAACACAAAGAAAAAAAGAGCTATACTTCTTCTTTGCTCACCATGGCATGTAGCTCAAAATAATTTTCTTGAGTGTTACCACTAGTGGACGGAGACTATATTCCAACGATTCAGCACTATAGCCTGCTTCTACTTCAGGCTCCAAAATAGAAGTTTTTTGGGGACTGAAATGGAAGCAACATTTAATGGCAAGGCTAAAAGATGTATTAATTATGTTTTTTCCTGTATTTCCTGTAACCAATTTGTCCGAATAACTAGATGTATTACAACAGTCATGGCAGCATGTTCAGTCTTGCCAGATTTTAGATAGTTGTTAGCAACAGAGATGGACAAACGCCAATATTGTAACCGTATTGAGTTATAGACAAAGCATTTTCTTGTTATTTATCAATTTTTGTGCATGAAAAATGCAAAAATAATTGGCTGAAGAAAGGCAACTAATTGTTGTTTTGGTACTCTATCTAGATTTAAAAAATGTGGTTTTATTTCCCCTCCCTGTTTTGGCTTGCTTTGCACTTGATAGTCAAAAGGGCTCAATTAAAGGTCCTTACACACCAAGCCGATTTTCAACCTCGATAGATGTCGATAGATCTCTTTGTTGGCCCTCGATGAGCGTCGTGTCGCCCTACTCAGATTGGTGTGTCTTGGTGTGTACTGCACCATCGTGTATTTTCGGCCGTGCCGACACCTTCCGCTGCCGATTCGACATGTTGAATCGGGAGGCTGTCGGCTAAAGGCCGTCGGCAAAATAAATCACTCTGATTGGCTGTTCAGCTTAGTGAATCAGTGCATGAGAAGCGAAACGAAAGTGAGGGACCCAAACAAACTATTAAGAAGGCAAATCTGAGATGTCATTTAACTCCAGCTCTCGACACAGGTTCGGGAAAGCCCCATGAGCTTCTCGCTGTAGAGTGAAAATGGAACGCACACGCTATTTGTTGTTTGTTTATATCACGCAGTCTGTTCTTCGTCTCTCGGTGTATCACGCAGTCTGTCTTCTGGTTGTTGCCTCTTTTGAATGACGAATACACACTACCAACGCCTGCTGGTAAGGAGAGTCATTGCCACTCACGCATGCGCAGTTCGTACGTGCAACTTGGCCGTCGGCTGAAGTCTTTGCGGTGTGTTCCAGTGCGACACATGGCCAAGACGCAGGAGATGTGAGGCGACGTGTGAGGCGACGTGTGAGGTGACATGTGAGGCGACGTGTGAGGCGACGTTCCGTCGGGACGTGTTCTTTGGTGTCAGTTTGGTGTGTAAGGACCTTAAGGCTGACCCTATTGTAACCACATTGGATAGCATCGGCTGCTAATGCTAATGCTAGAAGTTATAAAATGTGTGAGACATGACGGCCACTGTGATTCAGAGATATTAGAAGAAGTGGGAATAATGTGATGGTGGTTCTACCTTAGCAATGGTCTCGTGGAACTTGAAAAGTGGATCCAGCGTCTCCGGCGACTCAGCAGAAAATTGGGCTTCAGACAGGAAACTGGTGGTCTGAGATGAAGGAAACAAAAGAAGCATTTGTCACCACATTGGTCATCTCTCTTGTCATTTCAAGTGAAATCACTGTCTCATTTAAAAACATGTTCTGTGACACCAGAATTCTTCCAGTCCAAGCCAAAATGAAAAAACAGCTTTTCTCATCTGTTGTTTTTTAGTTCATTCCATTCTTTTCCAAGAGTGGAGAGGCCTGTCAAGCTTTCGACAGGAAAACCACAGTAACTGCTCTCAAGGCCACCCTGCTGCCAGGACATTTTGTTCTGCTGTCAAAAATATACATTCACACACACACATAGAGTCCCACACACAAAGTCACACACCCAAACTCTACCTCATTGCCACCTCAGCGTATTTTTTTCATTCCCCCGAAACAAAGCACCTCATTTTGACTTCAAAGTCCCGCCGCTGCCTTTGTAGAGGATTCGTTTTTTTTTCCTGCAGTCAGATTAAGTAGCACTACCAATAATCTCAAAGGTTCAAACACTAAAATTCTTCCTGTATACTGTAGCACAGAACAAATTAATATCTGAAAAACGTATATATATATATATATATATATATATATAAAAATAATATATTTAATATATAATATAATATAATATAATATATATATATATATATACATACATACATACACTTGTCGCACATCATCCTATTTAGTATTTATTTTGGACAGGCTGGAAAAAAGGTTGATGCCGACTGTGACTACATGTCAAACTTGGAAGCTATATGTTTTTCTATTACTGTGCTTCTTATACTGTTTTATATTGCTGGTTTGGCTAATAGGGGTAGCTTTAACATTTGGCAAGTTAGGTTGAGGAGAATTTAGGGAAGCTACTGGGCTGTCTGAACACAACGGAGTGAAAAAAGCTCAAACTATTTCAGAAACAATGTTTGATGTGCTCAGGAACATAATGTGGCTCTATCTGACAGTCCAATGTCTTTTTATATCATGTCCATCCATGACCAGACAAGAATGTCGGATAATGGGGGATTCTGCAAAACCCTGTCTCACTTCTCTACAGTTTTTCCACATGGCCACTTTCGGATGGTCAAGGTTGGGGAAAGATTGTGGATATGGCTATGGTGAAGATATGCACATTAAAACACTTTTTAAAAATACTGTTTAGGGTCGGTGAAAGGTTGAACATGAATTGTGTGTCTGTCTACAATGAAAAACAAACGTTATCTTCAAGCCAGTTTTGCTACTAACCCAAATGCCCATTACCAGAACATTGGCTTCAAAGGCAAAGGTAAGCGTAAGCATTATCGAATATGACGATAATTTAGTCCTGGAATAATTTAAAATAGGTGTATGTGTTTCGATTGGAGTTCTCTCTCTATGTCGTCCTCAGACGAGCCCTCCATCACCGCTTCCAGTCATCCCGGTTCTCCATACATCTGGCCAGTTCATTGGTACTTTGTGCTCCTGCGTCGTTCTTGAGTACGTCCACGTATGTTAGTGCGGGACGTCCTCGTGACCGATGCCCGTGTGTTGGTTCCCACAGCACCAATTTGCCGGCTGGCAGCTCTTGATGCCTTTGGCAATGTCCTGCTGGTCTCATTCTCCTGGCTGCAATTTTCTCGCTCAACCTTGGTATTCCCTCGTACAGGATCTTGTTGGTTACATGTACACTCTTGCTGATGTTAAGTACTGCTCGCAACATTCTGGTGTAGCATCCGTCTAGAGACTTTTGCAGGGTTGGCTTCAGGGTCCAGCATTCACTGCCATAGAGGAGAACAGACTCTACCGTTGCATAGAAGAAGCTGAGTTTGATTTGACGGGGGAGGTTGGAGTTCCATACACTGGTCATGCCGTTCAGGGCCCTCCATGCAAGTGCCTTCCTCACCTTAAGATCTTGCTCGGTTGAGTTTCCGGTAAGATGTTATAGGTGAGTTAATGTAATACAAATGCATCATGCTGTGCACCCTGTAGAAATGTATTGTGTGTGTTGTGGGTATTTTAGCGATAAAACATTCAGTAAGTTAGGCGTTATCAGAGTTTAAGCATAACTCTGATTAGCAAGTTGTTGTTCATCATATTGAACATAAATAGAACAACCTAGAGTTTTTTATGTTTCTGTAGGAAAAACATTTAGATTTTAAGGAAATCGTTAAATATCTATCCAGGAAAATCAGCTTGGATATGGGATGAACCTCACCAACAATCTGATGCAGGCAATGTGGCAGCAGCTATGTGGGCACGTTAAGGGAGTAGAGCTTTAACTTAATAATTCACATATTTACACATTCCAAGGCATAAGCCGAAAGTTTTTAAGAAGCCTGCTTGAGTGTTGCCTCAGAATAAATGTGAATTATTGAACGCAACATCTGCCTCAAAATATGCCCCTGTTGTGGATGTCAAGCTGAATATGTGCAGCGTTTCCCAAAAAGCAGCCTCATTCCTCCCAATACCTGGTACATTGCGAGTAGCCCTCTCACAAAGTTGTTTTGCCGTGTCTACTCAGAGCAATGATTGGTTTAAAACCAGAGGATGTAGATGCGTGTACACAAATGTGGTTGAACAATGGCCGCTCACAAACAGGAAGGTATGCAGTTGTTGAAGCTCATTACTCAGTTTAAAGCATTATTGTAATTATTACTCTTTGAGAGGAGCAATTGGTTACTTCTGCTGATATATTATTACACAGGGGCCCATAGTTACAAATATTGACATGATCATTAATCTGGATTTTCCTCACCTAAGTCTGGCTAACACTGCAGCCTTTGAGGATGCTGCTGCTCATCCAGAATGTTCTATCTCACTAGATATCCAATGCCATGATCTTAACCAGCTTTCTCCAACCCTTTTTAATCACATCTGATGTAATGATAGATATATGCATGTGTAGTTGATTGGGCATCATGAGCCTAATCATATTCTTTAAATGGAACAATATATAATTATTTGCCATTTAAACATTAAGAAAAAGTGGAAGGGAACCTTAACTTCATACACAAAATACTTATAGCAAATAGTATTTTCACACGTTTGTCCACATTGCCATTTTGCCAACTAAAAATGGCAACAAATTGCAACCGTGGCTTGAAAGTCATAGCGTGTTTATGATTATGTGTACGTTAGAGGCCATTGAAATTAAGCAGGACATTGTGTATTGTCTAAATGTATACTTTGAGGCACTGCCTGGGGCCCGAAACAGTCCATTTATTTCTTTGGGCGAATACTGACACATTTGCTTGACATGTAAACCATTTTATCTGTGACCATACATAATTTCATAGCTGTAGGAGTGAAATGTTGTTTTTAGCTAACAAAAACAACAACAATCCCAGTGCCATATTTGGTCATAATATTTAACAGAACTTTTGATTAATAATTTAAACATAAGCTTTGGAAACATCACATCCTCCACCCTGATCCTCAACACCGGTGCCCCTCAAGGCTGCATGCTCAGCCCTCTCCTCCACTCCCTGTTCATTCACGACTGCGTGGCCACACACAGCTCCACCATCATCGTGAAGATTGCTGACGACACGACCGTCATCGGCCAGATCACAGACGGCGACGAGACGAAGTACAGAGAGGAGGTCGGAAAACGGACATCTTGGTGCCAGGATAACAACCTCCATCTCAACGTCAGCAAAACCAAGGAGCTGATTGTAGATTACAGGAAGCAGCAGAGAGAGGGACACGCCCCCATCGCCATCAATGGGACTACGGGGGAGAGAGTCAGCAGCTTCAGGTTCCTCTGTGTCCACATCACTGAGGACCTGACACACCACCATCACCAAAACAGCTCGACAGCGGCTCTTCTTCCCCCGCAGGCTGAGGAGGTTCAACATGGACTCCAGGATACTCTGCAACTTCTACAGGTGCACCATAGAGAGGATCCTGACCTTCTACAGGTGCTCCATAGAGAG
>CALSBZ010046633.1:268367-297273 GCA_943591055.1 Gobionotothen gibberifrons
GAGAGGATCCTGACCTTCTACAGGTGCTCCATAGAGAGGATCCTGACTGGCTGCATCGCGGCCTGGTACGGCAGCTGCACTTCCCTCAATCGTAAGGCTTTACAGAGGGTGGTGAAAACTGCACAGAACATCACCAGGACGGAGCTGCCATCCATGGAGACCTTTACTCCCAGCGGCTCAGGAAGAAATCCCTCAGGATTATAAAAGACCCCCATCACCCCAGCCACAAACTGTTCTGTCTGCTGCCGTCTGGCAGGCGGTACCACAGCATCCGGACTATTACCACCAGACACAGAGACAGCTTCATCCCGCAGGCAATAAGACTGTTAAACAACTGAACTGCTGAAACAATTTCATAACATTCATCTGATACTTAGTAATTATCTATCAATATATCATTCCAATAACTTGTATATAGACCCGTATTGCACTATTCCACTTTGTTTCTCACTTTTTTTTAGAACTATTTTTCTTTTGTATTACTTTTAATATAATATATTTTAATATTGCTTTAATATTGTCTACTTATCTGTATTATTGTGTTGCATTGTTGGAGAAGCCTGTGACCTAAGATTTTCAACGACATAATTACTCTGAAGCTATGTTAGTTTGACAATAAAGAACCTTGAACCTTGAACCTTGAACAGAATAAAAAATGTAAACAACAAACTCGTGGACACGGAATGCCCCAGGTGCGTTCAATTGTTTTTAAAACTACCTGCTCAGTGCAAAAACTACAAACAGACATAACTAGTGGTGTTTTGTGCAACAAACAAATATATATATGTATATTTCTCTTAGGGTAGAGCCCAAACCCAGTGCTCAAAGAAGGTGAATATGGAACGCACATTCACCAGATGGCAAATCTCAAAAGTATGGACACATTGATTGCATTTAAAATCTGAATGTTATACTCTTTGTAACCCTTTAAAGTGCTTTTATACATACAGGTCAGCATTCACACACATTCCTATAGAACAAGAGGCTGCCAAACAAGGAGCCACCTGCTCATGTACACACTACAAACTATTGGCAATGCTATTGGGAGTAACTTGGGGTTTAGTGTTTTGTCAAGGGACAAACATTTACATGTTGACTGCAGGGGCTAGGGATCAAACCCCCGATATTGTGGACGTGTGAATAAGCAAGTGATTGCAAACAAGCTCCATATATCAACTTAAATGTTGAGTTCACATCTTGTTCCTGCTGCCTGAACTCAGTCAGTTATTGCAGGTTTAAACCATTGCTTATGTCCCATGAACACATTAGGACATAGGCCCTAAAAACACATACATGAACTGTAACACTCGAGAGAATCCACCAGCTGGTTCTCCTTCCTCGTTACAGTACAGCGCCATTAGCCATGGCTACGTGGAGCTAAGCACAGGGCCAAATGAAGCACTCTGCACTTCACAGGGTCAGGATGAAGGGGTTTTGGAGAGCGAAAGCCTTTAAACAAAGAGAGAGATAGCCAGGATCAAAGACACCAGCGCTCCATTCACTTTGTACTGAGAGCCCTTTGTACTGCTTATCTGCCCCTCACTTCATCTCTCACAGTACAGGCCCTCTGTTCGCCTTGATCTTAGGCGTACTCTTGCTCTATACCCTTTCTCTTCTTTGGTATCAAATTATCATCCTTTCACAAAAATGCTGTCATGCACTTTCCTCAGAGTGATGATTTGATGACCAAAATGGAAGAGCTAAATAAAAATGTACATTTTTCTTAAACATCATAATACCTTAGACTTGCATGCTGTGCAAAATAAAAAAGTTCACTGAGGGGTTAGAGGTTGAACACACGTGCATGTTCCTGTCTGAGGACATCCCTACTTGGAATTAACAACATAAATACGTGGATTTATTCTGTCACTCCACGTCATTAAAGTCTGGGCCATACAATAGCCAGCTTTCCTTTCCCATGTGGAGATTGTTTACTCTCCTTGTGTTGGCATGGACTCCCTTTGGATGCTAAGGCTTCCTACTGCAGTCAACCATTAAAAACATGCTTAAGCTGGAGAGTCTGAACTGTCCATACCTGCCACCAACTTAAAAAGATAACACCCAGACCCGGCGTCATGGGCGGGCCCATCCAGGATTTGGATCCGCTTATTTAATCAGGGATGAATACAACATTTTAATTGTTTTATTATTATGTTCAGTGGCGGCGCCAGGGTATACTGGGGTAGGCTACAGCCATACCAAGAAATGGCTCAGCCCCACCATGGAAAATGATGTTCAAGTAAGAAAAATAAAGTCTGCCAACTCGCGGAGTAAATTGCACAGACAGCAGTTAGTAAAATTGATTTCAGTAGCCACTTGTCTGGAAATACCGAAGACTAGAAACGGTTTTGAAAACTTTTGTCACGTAGTGATCGTCTTCTCAATAGAACATCTTTGATAATGTCTTCTGGCCAATCAGAATCAAGATAACGGCGTGGTGTTGTTGCAGGAAGTCCCGACAGAGAATACTTTTGCTGTAGTACATCTCTATGTCTATATACATCGATACAACATTACGCGTTGATAGAAATCAACACGTAATGAAATAAGACCCCATGGTGTGATGATTGATAGGTGTGTGGGCTGTCTTTCATTTTGACACACAGAACAATGGGGGCTATCCACCCTTATCCACAATGTAAAGTAATTCACACAGCCTCTTCCCTCTTCTCTGTGAGGAGCAGCAGGTTCAGCTTTCAGAACAAAGTAACAAAACACAAAAATGGCATTCATTTTTTTGTGTCGTGTAGTAATAGATTTATTTATTTTTCTTCTCAAGAGAGTACCAGAATGTGTATTTTATGTTAGTATTTAAAAAAATCTCCTGGGGGAGAATCCACCCAGACCCCCCTGCAGGGGTTGGGTTTTCAGCATGTCAACTCTTTCACCTGTGGGGAAATTGCAGGATTGGCTCCAGGTCGCCCTTTTTATTTACTACAAGACAAATGTGCCTTTTTATTTCATACAGTTCAATTTGGATTGAGAGGAAAATAATCTAAACCTCACGCGTGGCGTTTCACTGTCAAGGGGAGCGTGTATGTAATTACATTGCAAATACTGACTTGAGCCCCACCACTGTATGGGTTAGCCCTACCATAGATTACCCAACAGAAATACTCCGGAGCCGCCACTGATAATGTTTATTGTTGTTATGTGTAGGGCTTTGTCCTAATATTTATTTTTGTTTTAAACTATGTTGAAAGATTAGTTTAATTAGTAATTTTTTTAAATGTTGCTATGAAATTCTGAATTTAAGGCTGCGCTGCACGCAAGACTGGTTTTTCGCTGGTGGAGTCGTGTGGGTTTTTGAGTGAGATGCGGCACAGCAGCCTGTCAGTTTACTCTTGCTAGGTTAGTTTGGCTATTATCATTTATATTTATCTGCAACAATGGATATTAGGAAGTGGTTCATGAAAGGAATATGGCAACTCAGCGCCAGATGCAGGCACATTAGAAGACATCAGTTACGTTACCAACAAGCTAGCAAGCCAGCCAGGGACAAGGGAGGCGGCAATCAATTCTATTTTGAAGAGAAATTGACTCTCAAGCCGGCTCTCTCACAAACTCCTGCCTGCTCTGTGCGCAAGCAGACCGCTGCACACGCTCTCTGCCTCGCTCAATCTCTGTCTCTCTCCCTTTCTCTCCATTGCTCAACCTTACTCCGCCTCACCACCCTGTGTGCGCTCAAGTTTGCCTGTGTGCTTGCCCAAGTTGGCACAGCGTTACAAATGTGCCACAAAACCAACCAATGGATGTAGCCTATAATAAGACCGTCAACAGCCTTATGTCAACCTAAAACCCTTCTGTTTCCGTAACAACAATTCACCCCCCACCCCCCCAAGCATATTCTTCTAAGTAAACATTGCAGTATGATCAATTCCTGCATGTGCAAAATAACTTTTCACATCAACTGCATAAACTGCTTCAAAGACATAATCACAAGACAATCACACAAAGATATAGCGTGGAATATAATATGTTTTTCTTAGCAGAAGCAATATTATGATTTTTAAGTCAATTAAATCATTTTCAATTAATATTGGGAATCAATTCGTTAATTTTGTTTGGATCTGGCCGTGTATTAAGCGGGATAATGTGCAACGAGGCGGTCATTACTGAAAAAAGAACACCATTTGTATGTGAACCAGTCTGTGTTAGTGAATGTTTAAAGGGGCCCTATTCTGCTATTTTGGGCCAGCTAGCCAATCAGAGCAGACTGCGCTCCAGTTTCCGAGGGTGAAAAGAGGTGCTGCAGCACAGGCAGTATGAGAAAAATAAAGAACTTTTTGAACAATAAAACATGTGAAATTACACAGTAGAGGCACAACATTGAAATATGAACCTGAAAATTAGCAGAATAGGGCCCCTTTAACTTTATGATCAAGAGGATGACAGACAAATCAGCCCGTCCTTTCATCCCAACCTTTTCGTAGATAACATTGTTATTGTTGGAGAATTATTCATCCCTCTTTTTTCTGAAGGCGGAATTCTCCACTCTGCCTTGCCTCAGTTCAACCTCCTTCTTACTTCTGAACATGAATAAAGGAATGTCGTAAACATTCTCTTCTTCAGATAATGATAGGACTGAAAATATGCCATGAATCAGAGTGTAAGTCTTATCTGACATCTTGAGCCTGCTTCTCTGTAAGAAACATTGATGGAATGTTTCCTTTGTTGGTGAAAGGAATCCGTTTTGGGAAATGATTTATGTTATGTCCTTAGTTAGTATTCTTTAATGGTGATTAGACAGGGGGCGAGCAGTTTGGATCTGGCCGTGTATTAAGCGGGATAATGTGCAACGAGGCGGTCATTACTGAAAAAAGAACACCATTTATATGTGAACCAGTCTGTGTTAGTGAATGTTAAAAGGGGCCCTATTCTACTATTGTGGGCCTGTTGCAGTAAAAAAACATATTTTCCACGGAAAATACACACATGTTCACACAAAATGACCGGGCAACCCAGATAGGAAAGGGTAGCAGTCACACTATAAAGTAGTAGAATATCTATATGGCCAATAGAACACATAGGGCAAGGGCACTAGGTTGAAAACTTGAATGTCATTGAGGAGTTTTTCAACTCGCCTGGCAGCAATGCACCATGCAACTGACTTAAAGAACAACAAATAAAACATTTCTATCAAAGATGTATTGAAAATGCAGTTTATTTTTCTGAGAATTACTTAGTTTGGACTCCAAGTCCGAACTGGATGAAATCCAGAAAAACCCACAGTGACAACAACAAAGTGGATTCACCCAGAATCCTCCCTTTTACTACACATTGTTGGCAGTGTGTGAAACCCTTAATAGGCTGACATCTTTTGTGATTAAATGAACAATGTTCTGTCTTCTTGTTTAGTCTTACCGAATTATCTGGCAAGAAAGTCTAGTATTGACCCATCAACCTACTAAAAATGCCTTACAGCACTTAACAGCACCAAGCGCCAGTTGGACATTGCAGGACCATTAAATCCAGAGCAGAAAGCAGCAGTGCTGTCTCTCCAGCAGCTTCAAAAGTCATAGCTGCATGCTGATACTCCAGCAGAATTTCCGGCCAGAGCTCAAATTGTACTTTGACCCAAAATACTAACCTCCACAACGCACATCCAGTGAGGATCTGGCATAGACAGGACGTGGAAGTTAGAGGAATTTTGCTGTAAAAAAGACTGTTGCAAAAGTTCTTAGACAACTTTTGAATCCTTCTAGATAACATAAAATATAGATAGATAGAGGATGTCACGGAATAATATCAATTGGCTAAGGGATTTATCTTTTTATGTCCAAAAGGAACATTATTTGACTACTAAATCTTTATCTATAAACGATACACCTTGTCATCCCCTTGCAAAAGTCATCACCCACAAATGACTGTTATCCTTACTCCTTGAATAACCTGTTGCAAGTGCACCTTGATATGGCTGTTTTATTTTACCCGCTATGTAAACCCTTACATCATAACATCTAACCTTAAAGACTTAAAAAGACTCTTTGAGGCGTTCTTTTGATAAAGCGATGCTAGCGTTGTCTGAAGTCATTAATGTATTGTTTATAAGCCTGACAGTATCTCTGCAGAGAGCTCCCGTGACAACTGATGAAAGTGAGAGCTGAGGGAACAGGGAAGGGAAGACACTTCAAAACCAGCATGAAAGAACTCTAGCACACTTCAGTGTATCTCACAGTACAGACAATACAATCTATTATCCTTGAAATGATACATCTCTATATATTTAGTGGTGTCATTTGACAGAAGTGGCATTAGTGGGGAGAATGCACGTTATATTTCTTATTTAAAACAATATTTAGTTTGCAGTATGTAGGGATGTTTGACACTTATCCCAACCTAAATCAATGCCAAAGATGCTCAGCAGATACAGTTAATGCTAGTTATCTATATCTGTTGTTGTTGTGATTGGCCAACTGCTTAGATATGTCCCGCCCATTAGCCTATTACATACAATGTGTTGGAGCTTTAGCCAATAGAAGCATGAGAGTTACATGGTGACATCATTAGTCATTATGTGACGGAAGTAAAAAAAGGAGTACAGAACAGTACAGCTTACAACATAAATACATTCTGATCCTTTTACAATGAACATTATTATGCTCTTTTTTGATTTGTTTTGAAACATTTTCATCATGCTAGTATTCCCCAATGTTTATGCATGTAACAATCATTTTATTACATATTTTTGTTATGTTACTATAGGGAAATACAGTTACTTGTTTTCTATGCTGAATACGTAATGCTGTTACATCTTATACATCCAAATGTTCTAGTTAAACTTTCATTGTTAATTTGATATAAATCAAAGTGCAACTGGGAGAATATGACTCCTGAAACTGAATCATCTACATTGTTTCATTAAAGGTGGAAGCACTCAGTTGGAGTCGTTGGAGCAAACAGTGTGAGGTTGGCAGCTGGATTGGAAATTGTTGATGAGAGTAAAAAAACAATAATCATTCCCTCTGTGTGGTATTTTACAAAGGTTAATACAAACATTAAGAACCCATTTTTATTTTCATGTACAATTGCAAGGACAATCCAGGAAAAAGGTCCAGTTATTGTGGATTATTGTTGCCTTCAGGTCTATTTGACACTGCAGGACGGATGACTCTTGTTAACAAGGAGTGGAAAAGTCATTATGTTAGGAATTTGGGCCAAATTGTGAAGCCGGAGGGAATAATGGTGAATTCAAAGCTTAATGATGTGTGTTTTCTGCTGTATCTACAGCTACAATCGATATTGCAGAAACCCTTATCTTAGGCACTGACCTTGGATACAGACATCAGATAATACACTGAAGGAGATTGAAACAAGAAAGGCACAGTATATAACATTTACAGAACTATATCCCTCTTCATTTGTTGCAAGGATATTACATTGGAAACATGAACTGGGAAACACGCTATTAAGGGAACAGTACTATACAATACTACAATGCAACATACACATTCATTATCGAAATGTGTAGGATACATACTTATAGACGGTGGAGTTTTTATATGTACAAAAGTGGAGGGGCACGAACAACTTATATGTGTATATATAAGCTTCTGGTGCTTTTTTAAACACGTAAACAAATAGCTGTAGGCTATCCATGGTTCCGATAGAGAGAGGGGGCGGGGGGCATACTTGCCAACCCTCCCGATTTTCGCGGGAGACTCCCGATTTCATTGCCCTCTCCCGGTTTCCTCCCGGGGTCATATTTCTCCCGATTTCTGACAAAATCAGATTTATTCAGGACTGTTTCCACTCTGACTTTAATACAGCTACACCATTGTTTGGTTTCCATGGTAACACGTCTCTTTAGTAGCGCCCGCAACTGAAAGTCTGAGAGGGTGAGGAAGATTGTCACAGAAAACAGAACAAGAATCGACAACTCGACCCTCTGCTCACTCCTTTCCTGTCAAATACAGGTCCAGCCCACACTATAATGCTCCATCAAGGATGGTGCTTCAGGCCGCAAGGCAGTGCACTTACAACTACAATAAGCATGTTAATGTTATACAGCCCCCCCCCCCCCCCGGGGGGGAGAGGGAGCGCGCATGCATCTGTACCGCAGATTGTTGTTGGATTGAGGCTGATAACTACAGCTCAGTGAGGTAAAGGACTCTGAGTGTTTAGATAGTTCCCTTTAGTCATCTCAGTGGGTCTCAAACGGTTTGGTCACAATTTATGTAAACAAATATTTCCAAGCAAATATACATGCACACGTATATTTCTTAATTTGTTTCTGTAACGTTTACTTTTCCTTGTGTTGTTTTGTTTTTCTATGAATTCATGTAAAAAATAATTGTATATTATATATTTAGGAATACCATTCAAGAATTAGTTTGGATCAGTTGTGTATAATTAGATTTCTCATAAAAGTAAATTAAACATTGTAAGAAGATCTTATAAGATAAAAAATCCACATTCTTAGACCTCTCTTTCTCTACTCATGACTGAAGAGGCAGCATTTACCAGACGTCAACTTGAACCGTGGTGTCACAAATTGAGGGTGGGAGTGTTATTACTCTTTTTCACTGCATAAATCATATATTTCCTGTATTGCTACATGTTCCACACGGGAATATGCTTGTGAGATTCACTAACATCTTTGAGTTTCTTTGATTGGATCTCTATATGTGTCACAGAGTCAGACCTCCCAGCAGCCTCCATTTGAAAAGATTCACCTTAATGTACATTAGCTGTGTGGGTTGGTGAGTGGGTGGTGTTTTCATATTTCTTTATTCGAGTAGTGTACTCCTTGTATACGGTCCTCATTATGTTCAAAGTTAACTCAACCTAATAATGTCAATTTGTGGGTTTCGACGGTAACTCTGAGGTTACAGCTCCTCACACTATCCAGTACATACACAGACACTGGCTTTCAGAAAACACGTAAACCAGGGTAATGATATGCATTTTAAGTCAGGTAGCCAGGGTTAGCACTGATGTCACACTAAGGTGGGGTGGGATGACATTAGCCTTTATTAATGACATCTGTTTAACAACGATGGCCTGGCGGTTAGTCAACCACACTATTCCCCCCAAACAGGAAAGGTTGCACTCACACAAGAAAGAATAGGACTTATGCAACTCCATCCCTATTTGTATATTCATGTATTCATAGTTAATACTATTGACTTGTGATATTTTGATGGATTCCATGCCACGATAAGAACTCTTGAGCTGCATCTCAATGATATAACTCTGCCCTGATGTTGCTGCTGTGTTTCTATGGATGGAGCGGTTCAGCCTGATTAAGAAAGCACTGTGATCAAAGTTCAAATTACTTCTACTTTGACCTTGATACATTGCCAGACTCCGCCCCTCACTCTCTGACTCTGTGGCAGAAACACTCATACACGCCTTCATCTCATCCCGTCTGGACTACTGCAATGGAGTCCTGTCCGGGGTTCCCAGCAAATCCCTGGCCAGGCTCCAATACCTCCAATACCAGCCGCCAGGCTTCTCACCCGCACTAAGCCATGGCAACATATCACCCCCACCCTCGTCCACCTACACTGGCTGCCGGTCAAGTCCCGGATTCACTACAAAACACTCCTCCTCACGTACAAGTCCCTCCATACCCTCGCCCCCCAGTACTTAACAGACCTCCTACATCCTTACACCCCCTCTCGGAGTCTGCGGTCCTCAGACACTCTCCATCCCCCACTCTCGCCTTCGTACTGTGGGTGACAGGGCGTTCAGTGTTGCGGCCCCCACCCTCTGGAATGCACTTCCTTCTGAGATCCAGAACGCTGCCTCACTGGACATCTTCAAATCGTCTCTAAAAACCCACCTGTTCACCCTGGCCTTCGGACCCTAGTCCTTTCCTGGTCCCCTGGCTTCCTTTATTTTATTTTATTTGTTTTCTTGTGTGTTCGCTCCTCACTGTCTGTTTTGTGTTGTCTGTCCACCATGTACAGCGACCTTGGGTCCCTTGAAAGGCGCTTTATAAATTCCATTTATTATTATTATTATTATTGATTGCTGCTGAACTTTCAAAGGACGACCAATCAGATGAAAGCTAAATGAAGCACTGCAAGCGGGTAGGAGAAGTAACCATAGAAACAAAACAGTTTTTGTACCGCAAGGCACTTGCCCAACTTTGCGGTAACCAAAGAACAAATGACGTATCATGTGAAGGCAAAAGAGCTGAAACCCAAACAAAGTGTGCAATTCTTTTAACAATAACACAATGTCTATGGTATGAAGACAATCGGATGATTCTGAAGACCTTCAAGACACTTTACTTGGTGACACCAGCCTCCTCCTCTATAGTCTCTATAAGCACGTTAGCACTGTAACAAGACCGCCGGTCAAAAGCAATATGTCACAGAAAACAGCCAACTACTGCTAGCAGCAACATGTTGACGAAACCAAGGATCAGTCCAAATTAGGAGGGCCTGCTATTCCCCCTTATATTGAAAGTATGGGATTGTCCCACTCTGGGGTTTTGTTTTGTTTACAGTGGCCTTCTGTATTAGTTTGTATTTTCTCTATTATCTATTTTCTTCAAATTAGTGTTGATTTGTTTCTTACTGTGCTTGTGTTTGGTTTTATGTTAATCTCTTCATGCCACATTATTTATTTGAATATTACGAATTACTAAAACTCAGGACATTAATTATGATGAAAATGACCCTTGAAGAATAACATAAGTGAAACATCTGTGTGAAGTAATCCAAACTCGCACATGAGGGAGAGGAAGCAGTCGGAGGGAGACATGAGCTAATGAGCGGCTGCAAGGAGGGACAACGTCAGGAACAGAAAGAAGAGGAAAACTGAAAATAATGAAGAAAGAAACAAAACATCCTTGAGCGAGCTGGAGAGCTTAATGTGGGGAGTTCATGTGAAATAAACACCACAACAGTCACTTTAATCGCTTCGGGAAAAACAAAATGGGTCCAAGCTAAGAGAGGAGCTGTGCTGTCAAGCTTAGTTTCACCTCAGTTGGATTGTCATTGATTTTCTTTCTTTTTTCTTCTTCTCCTGTCCTATATCCGTCTATATTTTTCTCTTTCTTTCCGTCCTTCTAGGTGCTGGATGTAATTGGATTCCCTCTCTGTAAAATTGTGGGCTTAAAACTCTGGAGGTGGAGGAATATGGCGAGGTCCGGACAGCCAGTCAATGCTTGTAAAATAAGATGAAGAATGTTGCCCTGTGCAGCTAACCATGACTAACTGCAGATATACAGTATTCATACATAGTATACATACAAATATACGTCTGAATCAGTTTATCACCACAGTTGCTCCCTAATCAGAGGTGGGAGAAGTACTCAGTTATTTTACTTAAGTACCAGAGTTTAGGAATACTCTGTTACAAGTAAATGTCCTGCATGCAAAATGTTACTCAAGTAAAAGTACAAAAGTATAAGCAACAAAATATACTTAAAGTATCAAAAGTGAAAGTACTAACTATGCAGATTGGTCCATTTCAGAATAATATGTTTTATAATTATTGATGCATTTAAGTGTTCTCAAAGCTGGTAAAGGTGCAGCTAGTTTGAAGGACTTTGTATACTGCAGGGTAGCTTGTGGATTTACTCCAGGTGGAACTAAAGTCGGATTTAAGAGTTGGTTATAATTCACATCATTACTCCAAATCTGTTAAGTAACTAAAGTTACTAAATACATGTAATCAAGTAAAAGTACACGATTAACCTCTGAATTGTAGTGGTATATTATGTACAAAGTAGCACAACATGGAAATACTCAAGTAAAGCACAAGTATCTCAAACTTGTACTCAAGTACAGTAATTGGGGAAAATGTAGTTACTTCCCACCTCTATCCCTAATCTCCGCAGCTGTGTGACCTCAGTAAAGTAGATACTTGTATAACCCAGCATCATATGACCCCAAGGGCTGGAGGAACGGCTGAAAGGAGCAGGTGAAACCGCAGCATGGTCACACAAAGCGATACCTCTCACACAGAACCACAAAGGAATCATTTAAATGAACCACCTGGTCCCTGCCAGAGAGTGCTAAACCCATGGGAGGTTATTTTTCTCATTTTCCAGGACCAGACTCTGTGGTGTAACTCTAACAAGCATCACACCTCACACCAGCTCCAGACTCCATGTGGGGTTCATGGCCCATAACTTTGTGGAAGATCACCTGAAAATGGTGTTTATTCTGCTTGAACTTCTCTGTCTTATAATTATAATAATAACACAATTCACAGTTAATTACTTTTTCCCCCTGACATTGTGTGATTGTATCAAAAGCAGTCGGTTGTCACAACGACACATTCAGAGACAATCATGGATGTACGTCAAAAACTCGTGTTTTGGTCATTTTAGGGTTCCCTCCTTCCGTCTCCCTAAATAATTAATGACAGACTGATAGTAACAAAGTAGGGTATGGGACAGGGGCTTTTTGTGCAGTTTTAAATAAGAGCAACGCCTTGACTTTCGGAATATCAAAATATAACTGACGAATTCAGATAATACGGTGTGGAAGGTTTAATGACGAGTGGCGAACAGAGCAACCTTATTGCATTACATCAGACATTTGTTTATTGTGTATTTCCTCGGGAAATCCACACAACACACAAACTCACACAGACTCACACACACTAGCTAACTTTAGTATGCCTGACTTTTCCTCTTACAGGTACAAAAAAACATCCTCATCCCTGATGCTACTATATATATATATATATATATATATATATAGCTTAAAAATGAGTTAGCATAATCATGGACAGATCATTAAACGGTTCGCAGTCATTCCATCAGCTGACTGTTAAACATTATGAGGGAAAGCCTGCTAACAAGCTTTGTTATATACAAACACATATCAGAATCAATATTCCTAAGGGGATGCAAGGGGTACTATGCCCCCAAAAATATTTGGCTAGGGCTTGGCTTGCTACAAAATAAATCCTATTTTGCATACCATTTATATTTGGCTCACTGGCTTTCCAGTGAGCCAAATATATTATTTTGGCCAGTGAGTGCCTTTATTAGAGATACAGATGCTCAGTAAAGCACCTTTTTGTAATAAAACTAGGCCTGGGGGAATGTGTTGACTTTTTGAATATTTAACCATATATACAGTCTTCGGCTACTTGGCAGCAGAAATGCAAATTGCACAGACCATGCACATTGGTCTTGCACGATAATCTTGCACATGTCCTATGTATGTCCTATATATATTTATGTTCCATTGTTAACACTAGAACCGCCAGAGCTGTTTGTTATTGTATGTAACTTTTTTTCAATAAAATATTAAAGTCTCCCAGTCCGTGACTTTTCCTGAAAGTGTGTTATGTAGCACCCTATGTTGTTAAAAATTGTCAACATGAAGTCAGATTGAAGAAATCGCCAAAAAAATTGCCATTTATACCTATGTCCGCCAAGCGGGTCATATTGACCCCACCCCTTTTCGCGCTATTGATTTTGCGTGTAAACAAACATGACGTGTTGCTATAGCAACGCCTTTTGTCTACTGCGGTTCCTTATAGATTGAGAGATAGATTGAGAGAGAGAGAGAGATAGATAGATAGATAGATAGATATATTGATAGCGACAGTCTGTAGTGAAGGAGCGCTCTCCCGCTCACGGGAGACTGCTCGCGCTGCGCTCCGCAGCAAACAGCTGTTTGCTTTTCACCCAACAACGACAACCGCCTCACGAAACGCTATGTTGTATCGTTAATAAACGAAACAATTTAACAAAATTGCTTGTCAAAATACCAATACCACAGGACCATTTTTCTTTTGAAAGCAATACTTTTACCTTGAAAATCAATGCATTCTAATGCCGGGTAAATTTGACCCCGGTGGCGGGTTTAGGTATAAAAAATCTCTGGCGGTTCTAGTGTTAAAGGAGCCTGGGATTTTGACTGCCATATCTACACTTTAGCTACTGTGCATATGACAACAAAACCTTTGAATCTTTTAAATAAGTTGTAAAAAAAGACCACAATGTTCACATAGTATCACCTTGTAAAGTTGTTGGCAAGCAGTGGCCGGATGCTGCTGGAAAACAAGGTTTATTAATGTAGTGAGAGTGAACAAAAAGTAGTAGCAGTCTGTAACACAACACGGTAAAAGAAAAAATCTCGATAGAGCTCAGAGGAACTTCAGCGTTGGCTGATCCATCTCTGTGAGCAAAACCCTTTCACATTCAAGAGGTCATTGGATCCATTGTTAGTATATCAATATGTATTACTTACTTACTTAAAGTTAATGATTTAATCAAAATCAAGTTAAACAAACCCATCACAAGGTCCTTGTGATATCAGTACAGCCCTGAAATCCAAATTGTGAAGTTACCTCGGCTCTTACCGAATAGTCTTCAGCTGCGTTCATTGTGAAATGGAGACCCTGGATGGGAATGAGTTATTTGACATGTAACCCGACGAAGCACGACAAAAGCAACGGAGAAATTTCATCAGATTCTATCATCAGTTTTCAAAGACACAACTCCTGGGACTGACAGACAAAAGAGAAGGGCAGATTGCAACAACAAAGATTGCTAAACACTAGGCTGAGCTTTATAAGAGGGTGTATAAAGTGTATAGGTGTGTGTACAGTGTGTAAACTGTGTAGGTGTATTCAGTAGGGGTCAAACACAAACAGAAAAAGTCGGAAATGTTCAATCTTCGGATTAAGTGAGCACTACTCAGATACGTAGTGAGTATGAGCTTCCAACTGCGTCTGACAATTATTTCGTTTTGTGGTTTGTCCCTTATGAGTTAGTCAGATATTTGTTTTAAATGACTATATTTAAAGAGAATGGGGGACTATCTGGGCAGACATCAACAGAAAATAGGAATTAAAGGTTTCGGTATCATTCACATTTACCAAGTTGACTACAAATTCAAGTTACACGTATTATTGGCTGTATATTTTAAATAAATAACACATTTTCTCTCAAATTCATTGTATTGTAATGAGCTAATCAGTGTTTAGATTTGTTTTTCTTTGAGTATTCTTATGCTAACTTGGGTTTGTGTCTATTATTATCATGTTTGTAATTCAGCAGTACATAGACCAACATGTCAATGAAAGGGTGCTGAATTAAAGCATGCTAAAATGTTGTATGTTTACAATATGTATTATATTATACATTCATTAATTGGTTAATTCATTGAGATTGTGTTAACACAAGACACCTACTATTTATATTTTTGCTGTATATCAGTTTTGCTATTTAAGAGTACAAATGTTGATTGTATTGAGCAACTGAACGCATTCACAATGCATATATAACCTTTTAATCCCAAAGTCACAATATTGATATCTAATTCCATATATTTATTTTCTCAAATTGACTTCCAAACCTTTTCTTCCCACTTTAAAATTCAAAATGTACAAGATTGTATTTGGATCCAACCTGGATAAACCTTGACTAAAGGTTTTCTGCCCTCAAGTATTTATTAAACTGTCACTGTGAAAACATATAGCTTTGAGTTGGGATTATTTTATCTGAATTTAGACAATGTGGGAGCCTGAACCCTCAAATCCAGTGTAGTCTAGAGTTCAGATTTAAAACCAAATACTGCAGAGAGACAGTTTCCTCCTCTAAAAGTGACTTTAAACTTTAACTTTATAATGTTCCCTCAATGACTTTTCTCTCTGACCAACAGCCCCCCACCACCTCTCTGCATTCTACTCAGCAGCATTTTCTCATCATCCTATTCCTTTTGAGCCCTAATTCCCCCACATTTTCTTCAATTATCCCTCATTGTCTCTTCTATTCTTCTCCTCTCCCTCAGCTGGTTCTTCTGAGGCGCAGGTATTACCGCAGGAGGATCTAGAGGAGTTAGTGGCTGATTAGGCAGCACCACCGAGTAAAGCCTGGTTAATGGTCTTGGGTATTTCTTCAATACAAACTTCCTCTGAAGGCCTAAAACATGCACACACACACAATCAGAGCTTGAGGACTAAAGGCAGGTGGATCCAGAAATGTAACTTGTAGATTTGTAATTGTTCTGCAGGGATTTGCACTCATTAGCCCAAAGGAGAATGCAAAGCAACAATGCAAAGGGCTGTTTTGGTTGCCACAAGTAGCAATGAGACAAAGGGCGCGTTTGTTTTATCAAATCTGATGCTCTCATCTAAAATGTGTGTGTTCAGTGTTTTTCTTTCTTATCAATATGTGTAATAAAACAATTGGCTTTTTCATTCTTATCAGTGAGGATGATAATGTATGAAATCATAGAGAAAGTGTTGGCTAAAGCTAACGTAAGTGATAATGTAAGCTACTCATCTGGCTAAAGGTTATTAAAGAGGCCCTGTCATGCTATTTGAGGTGTTTGTGCATGTTAATGCTCTGCAAAGGCTAACTAATCCCAAAGTTCCCTCCAGAGGGACTTTCTCTCCCCCCATTTTCTTCCATTGTTGTTATTATTGTCACAAATGTCATTACATTATGTTTCCTATGAGGTTAAAGGACAAGGTGGTTTTGTACTATTACATTTAAAGGTGTAATTAATTTGTCCAGTACAGCACCATCATTTATTATATTATCATTGCTAAAACATAAAATTGACCTTGGAGAGTTAAACAAATCAACTAAACATTACAGGCATCATTAGGCCCAATCAAACAAACAACTTTTTGCTATTTTCTCTTTATGAGCTCAGCTTTCTGCTCGCTGCTTTAGCTCTGGCAGACGTGTCTTTTCTTCTCATGTCTTGTTTTTGCAGGAGCTTCCTGTTCCTTAAGTAAAAGAAAACGTCTATTCAGAGCAGAAAAAGCACCTGACGTCCTTTGTGCTTTCTCCTTTCATCCATTAGGATAAATTGAAAGAAGAAGTGTCTCACTGGTTGCAGCAATAAAAAACACAGCTATCTTCAGTTTTTTTAAATGTATGTTTCTAGAAATAATGCTCATAGAGGGGATTCAGGTGATAAGTTGGTGGGCGTTACCTTGGTCGGTCAGTGGCTAATGGTTGCCTGACCAAAACGACAGTTATAGCATCACAATGTGGACAAATCAGATCAGCTCATTTTCAGACCCTCGATGAAAACTAAGAATCTTCTTTCCTGAAACTTTTCGGAATCTCTTGCGACTCACTTGCGACACGTATTTATGTATAAAAGACATGAAGAAGTTGACGTGACCTTACATGTGCACTGTCCCTGTTAAATAAACATCAAAAATAAAGGTTTTGAAGTGTGAATTCTCCTTTCAAAAATGGCCAGGACAACTGAAGTGTTTATGCTTCAGAATAATACATACAAAATGCACAATTTGACACACTGAATTTGTCTTGCAACTTTGTAACCTCATTCTTCTCTGCCTGATCCAACACGAACTTTAACTAACCTGGCAAATGTAGATGATCCTCTGTGTGAAAATTCTGAATAGCACAGGAAATTGCGAGTTTATTTGGGCAAGTGTGTGTGACTGACATAATCTCCATGAAGTGCAATATGAAAAGATCACAGGAAAGACTATTTAAAACCAGACCCTGCAAAATCCCTCACTGTAATCTCAAAGCCTAAACCCAGGCCTGTCCACGGACTAACCCCTCGAGGGTCTTTCTATTTCCGTCAGGACATTAGGTAAAAAAGCATGCTCACACGCACTGAGCTGCATGCCAGTTCCTGATACACTCCATCTCTGTGGCAGTTATTTGATTATACCCTGGAGCACCATGTGAGCCAGAGAAGGAGAGGGAAAGGAATGGGACAAATTTGAATTTGACAGTGAGGGAGAAAAAGATGGAGGGATTGAGAGCAGGAGGTGGGAGGGCCGAGATAAAGAATAGTGGTGACAGTGTCTGGATCAATACTGTGATAAGATATTCATTTGGACTCTGCTGGGGTTCCTAAAGTAAGCACACACTGTTTCTCTCGCTCTGTCTCTCCGTGTTGCTTTCTTTAAATCCACATTGTATAATTTCTCCCTCCATCTGTCTATATGGTTCACCACTGGGTGTCACTGAGGAGACAAAGGAATAAGCTGCAATCGAAAGCATTTGGATGGCCAGACTCAACAAGTAGGAAATCAAAGCTGGAGTCCCGATCCTTTTTAATGAAGGCAGTTTTTGTTAATAAGGCTGTTCCATTAGCATGCCAGTGTTTGGTTCAATCTGCATTTGGAGTTGGTCGGGTGAAATCACTTCATCCCACTATAGCACTATACGCAATACCGCACCGTTGTAAGGGATGTTATGAGTGAAGAAAAAATAAGGAAAATATACTTTCTGCATGTGGGTACGGATACTCTGAGTTGTGATGATGTACAAAACATTTTGTAGGTTTCAACTGTTTATGTTTCACCCTTGAGACTGCTGTCTATGTCCTGTGGGGAAACAGCAGGAAAATGATGACTTAACAAACATACTTTACTAAACCGTAACCAAGTAACTTTGTAGGCTAAACCTTACCAAGTTCATGGTAACCACATGACAACCGCGGCCAGTTGACAGTGTGCCCCTCCACTGCTATTCACCTTCAGTCAAACTACATATTCTGCTGTGGTATTCATTGGTAAACGTGACTATTAAGACCGTATACTATTCCATACATGAGGTATTATGGTTGTATAATAATTGTATATATCCTAGCATCTGTTAAATATTGCCCCTATTTACTTTAATTCATGCCATTAATTCATCAGAACTCTTTTCTTTTTTGATTCTTTGTTCACTCTGGCATGCAAGGAAAACAACATTTTCTTCAATAATTCAAGGTTACACAGGGTTGAGTATTAATATGCACATGTTTATGAAGTGCAGTATCCCTTTGAGAATTATCAAGCAAGACAATTAAATTGGGTTTTACAGATCTATATTCACCTGGTCTAAGTGTGTAAGCATCTGTTGGGATGATACTGAGAGTTAATACAGGATGGGTCACCAGGTCACTAAAGTGTAACTGATCAAGGTACATTAAAAACGGTTGACGTTTTTTTTACTACCTATAGCAACAAACACATTCAACGTGTTTACCATGCGAAATGATGGAAAAGCTTACACCTCCAAATAAGCTAATAATACTCAATAAGTCTAAATTGCAGTAGGAAGTGTTGACACAACTCTGTTAGATTAAAACAATTCTATAACATTGACAAATATATCAAGATAACTCAAGCCATAGAAGAACTTCTTAAATAGAGGAAGTAAGAATTGGACATAAACTCAGCCTCTGAAAAATGATTGGACTCTCCCTCCCATTTCAAATGAGTCTCCATATAAACAGCTGCATGCAACAGCAACTCCATTTCCACACTAGCTTTGCATATGAATGGGTTACTTAGAGTGGTCCTTAAGCCTTAGCAAACAGACCTTGAAAAGGGCACGATGGTGGGTGTCTGGAGTGTGGGTTTGAGCATCATAATTGTATAGTGTATGGTCTAACAAGTGTACAATCATGAACCTGAACACAATACAGCTAATCAAAACATTTGTGTGGGTGATGGCCAAAGATACAATACAGCTTTATTTATAAAGCACTTTAAAACCTCCAGACCAAAGTGCTGTACAGTCAAATAAACAAACAAAAACATACAAAAAGCACAGCTCACACACCATAAAACAAGTACAAGTCAAAACAATAGACATTTTAAAAGCAATAAAAACAACAATCTAAAAGATGTCAATACGCTAAGGAGAAGAGGTGGGTTTTAAGAAGCGCTTTAAAAACCAGGCAGTGTGGAGGCCTGTCTGATATGCATGGGCATATCATTCCACAGTGTGGGAGCCGCTACAGAGAAGCAACGACCCCCACTGAGCTTTGACTTGGTTCTGGGCACGTTCAGGAGGATCAGCTGACCTGAGAGGGCGGTTGAGCGTGTAGGGGTGTAGCAGCTCAGAAAGATATGGTGGGGCCATGCCATTTAGGGATTTAAAAGTAAATAAAAGGATTTTGAAGTGTGAGTTTGCTCTGCTCACACTCTGTCTTGCATAGTGACCCTGCAAGATCCCAGTCTTTGCCAAATCTTATAGTTTGTGAAAATACATTGACCTTTGACACGTTCTTTTTCCAAAAAAAAGTCTTAAAGGTTTTACGGGTTGCATTACCTGTATAGCATACAAACGCAAACATACTGTGATTATAGGGCCCACAAAACCGTCATGTGGCCGGCACAAATTAATTACAATTAAAACGTGGCTGACTATGAAGCTAACAGCATTAAAGGAATCGGATGTGCTCGCAAATACAGACAAACAGCAACATAGAAACCACCTTTGCAACTGTGCATTGTGTACGCGGCGACAAAAACACCGGTATACAACAGCATGCATGGGAATGTGCGCAACATTCCAAGCCTGGCCCTACCTGGCCCTCCAATGGCATCGGGCCTGCTGCTGTGGTTGGTAAAGAGCTGCAAAGCAGATGAAAAAGACAATGACTTATAGGAAACACCATTGCCCAAATGCAGATGAATGATTGCCATGCGCTTCATTCCTCTTAAGTGAGAACAATAGTCTCCAATGTCTTCATAACAATCATAAACTTTAAAAGGGTAATTTCTTGGTGACATTAATCAGAGGTTTCCTGATATCCTGACAGTTGGAAATGGAAAACAAACTGCAGCTGTCTTCTAAATTTGACAGCATGGAGTCCATGGAGTCTGTGAGTATATCCTTATCTACTCTTGATGTCAACGGAGCACATTAAAGCACACATTTACCTCTTTTCTTGAAATGCTCTGCTGGTTTATTTCCCAGACTTTCTTTTATGTGATTTGTGTTCATTGAGCATACTTATTAGCCAACGCTCTGCTTCACACGGTTTGATACAGGTTCACCTGGAAATGTCCCATATCGCCATGGTCCACTGGTTCAGACGGCTGAAAGGCTCCACGAGGGCTACCATCACAAGTTTCACCGGAGGATTTCATGTTGGTAAAAGGGTTCTTGATGGAAAGGCGGGACTACACATTTTTTCCACATAGCTAGGGGAGTTGTTCCTCTGGTTCACAGCAGATAACAGTAATAGGTTATAGCATCATTTCATACACCAACTAAGCTTCAGTGAGTTCTCTAACAAACACTGCTTTACTCAGCATTAAGCCAACACAATGTTGCCTTGGTAAGTTGGAAAACTTTCCTTCCCTTTCCGAAAATACTGTTGCCATCGTACCAGAGGCCTAAAATGTATGTATTTTGAGAATTTGTCAAAACCATGAAAACATGGCGTGAATGTAAAGTTTTACAAAAAATAAAACATATCTTTACATGTTTTTTTATTTTATACCCAACATTTTTTTAGGGCAAGCTGACACAGTACTGTAGGTATGATGCACGGAGCAGGGCATATGTGTTAATTGGAATGGAGCGTGGGAGCAGGTTTTACCGCGTCATCATTTGTGTAACTAAAAACTACACATGATAGATCGCTTGAGTTGGACCTTACATGTCATTTCACCGACAAAAAATGTGCTTTGCGTCTGATACAAAGCATAAGTCTTTCAGTCCAGCAAATTAAATACTAAAAACGAATTTTATTCTATGTATACTGTTATTTTACATGTATGCAGAACTTTTGTCATCTCTCGTGCAAACTGTCTTCCAATGAATGGCGAACAACAGCCGAACACAACATCCAAGTTCATCAGCATCATACTTTACACCAAGTGTGATAGGCTGAAAATAGATCACATGAGAAGAGATATGTAAACAGATGTAGGATCCATATTTTGTAATCTGGAAATATATTACATGCAACACAGACAGAAACCAACTACTTATTGTAAAGCAAAAAGGTAAAAAGAAACGTGATGTGGCACTTGTTGTAATATTTGAACATGTGGCAGTTATATATCTTGCTAAATTGATCGGACTCTCATTTAATTCCTATAAGCTCACATGCTGTAAGAGTTTCACTGCACATTCATTCATTCCAACAGTTTTGGCTACAAACAGGATCGGACAACATGTCGGACACATTAGTTTGAAGCACACGCTAGCCTTAAAACACCAGATGAACACCAGATACTAAATATGATTTGAATTCATTTTCATGCAGGAAGTGATTACATCAGAAAGAGTCACGCAAACAGCAGCAAATAAGTGCAGTGTCCGAACAGATCGTCTGTGCCTCTTCACCTCCAGCACACAGAAACGCTAAATCTTATTTTACTCACATGACTACACATCCACTTTCTTTCCACTGAGTTAAACCCTTTACACCTTTGTAACATTTCAAAAGTTATTCGTGCTTTTTATCTCTGAGGGAAAAGTGGTCTAAAGAAGGTTTTACTATTATCTCTTTGTCCCAGGCTCAGAAGTCCCTATATAAACTCAAAGTAAAACATGACTCCAATAGCACACCAGTTAAGGTCAAAGCCCAAAACTGAGAAATGGATGATGTTCTATTTGCATTCACCACAGAGCAGCCTTTCAGGTTTAAATCATTGTAGATTGGGTCCCAGGCAGAGGAGCATGATGCTACACAAACCGTGAAAGGCTTTCAAATTGAATTCAACTTTCAGAAACATTCAGGGAAGGCTGGCCATAGATACAACAGAATGTCTGACCATAAATACCTCCTTTCAATTACTTTTCAGGATATGTTTACTACCTCTAATGACTAAAATGTTGAATTTAGTGCAGAGGATTTGTAGCAGGATGAAAATGTTGCAAAAGGCATAAACGGTGAACCCATACAAACGTTTTATTTGTAGATCAAAGTGTTACGGTCCGGGAATATTAGGACTTAAATCCAGTTAAAAAGGGAAGCGGGTTTCAAACAAAAAGCGAGCTTTATTGCAAAGCCGATTACAAAAACATGGCACGAAAAAACACAAGTAGCACAAGGTAGCATTTAACAAACAAAAACTGACCTGACCAACATGGAGGGAGACAGGAAAGACAAACACTAAGCGTGACGTGGCGGGAGGACAAACAAACAATGAACCGACACCGAACACAGGCAGACCCAAGACTAAATACAGGGAGAGGTAATCACAAGACGAGAAACAGCTGGGCAGGGGAGGAGAAACACAAGGACCACAGGTGAACACAATGAGACAACTAGACACACCAGGGAAACTAATGACAGGAGGAAAAACACAGGGAGACCAGGTGAATACAATCAATTAAACAGGTAGGAGGGAACACACACAGACAGGAAACCAAGGAAAGAGCTAGACAATAAAAAACACAACACAGGCAGATCGTGACACAAAGCACCAAAAACAACAACAAAATGGTATTGAAATGATCAATCTATGTAACAGTACACACATTATGATTGTTGGCAAACCTTCATAAGGAAGGGTTGACTTAAAGTGTGTTCTGTTGGGTAAATATGTCTTTTTTTTCTTCCCATAGAGAGACCCTATTATGCTGAAGGGTTATGTGCATGGTCTGTAAGGATAACATCCAAACGTTTGTTTCTAAAGCCTAACATGTTTTTTGTTAATATACCAATAGAAAATCAAACCTTTTATTGTGTTGCACTGTTGGAGGAGCCTGGGACCTAAGATGTTCCTCGACATAACTACACTGTAGCTATACATGTACCAATGACAATAAAAGCCTTGAATCTTGAATCAGAGGAAGTTTGTTTACCACACTCCCCCCCTGCCTGAAACGCCTCCATTGGACTCCTCTGTTTATAGTGACATCACTATACAACACTCGTGCTTCTATTGGCTAGCTCTCCAACCCATTGTACATGATAGGCTAAGGGGCGGGACATCTCCAAGCGTTTGACCAATCACAAACGAGCTGGCCAGCTAACCAATCAGAGCTGTGGTGTTTTCTGAAATGCTGTAGTGTTTCCTGAAATGCTGTAGTGTTTTCTGAAATGCTGTTTTGACTTGTACCGTAGTAAAGAGAACCAGATAAGAGAAAGTTGTGTAGAGCTAAAACAATAAATTGAAATAAACTAAAACACTTCAAGTTAAGGGAAACAGACAGGGCTGATGATACTGTGTAGGTTTGTCACTATGAGCTCTTTCCAAACAAGTTGACACAATGCTGATTTCTGTTAGCCGACGCTGCCAACATGAGGCACGTTCACACCAAGTACTTTTCCCACAAAGGTTCCTGAGAACTCTTTAGTTCTCATGAACTAAGTACAGATCGCGTTCACACCGGAAATTAGTTCCTGGGGGAGGATTAGGCAAATTAAACCGCTGACGTCACTTCTTCTTCTTCTGCTTTGGGTTTACTGGCAGGCCGCAAACAACTTCACGGCGTATACTGCCGCCCAAAATCCCCGGTCGGAAGTCCCCGGAGTTGGGGAAGGCACCTCCTCATCTCCACCGCTCCCATGTTTTATTTTGTGTTGCCATAAGTTAGTCTCTCTGCGTTTGTGCGCTGGGCTAATGCTAATGCTAATAATGTAATGCGAGGATAATAAAATGGCTTCACAAAAGTTTTTGGGAGTTTGACGGGGCGTGGTTTGCAATCCGCCCAGCCAATCAGACACAGGAACCTTTTTCTCCCACGAAAGTCCCTGCTCTCTAGCAGGGACTGAAAAGGGGGTAAAAAAGGTTCTCTAGAACTAATTTAGTTCCTGGGACTTTTTGGTGTGAACGCAACTAAATCGTAGTTCTCAGGAACCTTTGTGGGAAAAGTACTTGGTGTGAACGCGCCTCATAGGCCTCTATGGTCTCTTCTATATGGTTATTACTCTCACTGCCAGAGGGGGGAGACAGCATGTTTGCACTTCAGCTTTAAGATCCTTTACAGCTTCCATATTTGTCCATTAGACAAAATGTCCCACTCAGTTCATTTGTATTCTAATGTTCTGGATCCTTTTAATCAATAGTTGTTGTTGTTATGTTCAAAATAAATACAATATAACCACAAAGTTAGTCAATCCGTTGACAATTTCCGAATATTAATCAGGGATACTCAGTCTGAGGTCCGCAGAATGTTTACCTGCTTGTAAAACTAACAGCCATTTAAAATCATTGATAACCTCTGTCATCCAAATTTGAACTACTCTAAAATATGTTAACATCATTTATTTATTTATAGATCTTATTCCACATTAAGGTCCTTGGTGTATGCTTTTTTCATGTTCATATGTTTCTGTGTTTCTCTGTGTACCAGCAGCTTGTAACTAATTGCCCCTTGGTGGGATTAATAAAGTATGTTTTTGAATTTTGAATCCAATTTAGATGCTAAAAAAACCTTTCTGACCTATATGCATAGTGAAAAATGTCAGTAATGTTCTGGGTTGAGCATCTTTTTACACATATGTCTGTTTTCTACAAGGCTGTCCTAGAATGCATATGTGCCTAATTTGGATGTATGGCCATGTGGGTGTTTATGTGTCTCTCCGCATTCTCTTCAAGTGAATCCCAGCCTTTACAGCATCCTCCAGCGTATGAAATTAGATGCATGTTGGCCTGTCAGTCCGTGTTATGGCTGCGTGACAAGACAACACACAAAGACAGCGCAGGGACTGGGGCATTTTGCATGCATTCAGTCATGTATGATCCTATTACACTCATTGTGCTAGCTGTAAGGGGGTGGGGGGGCATAACAGTTGAAGGACACTCACTAAAAACCTGTTCCTGCTCCCTACACATATTCACAAAAAGCACAGACTTAAACAGCATGCAAACATATGCATAGACATGTATAGAACAGCTTGAGGAAATGGTGACGTAAACACAATCGGGGGGAATGTATTAAACATGCATGAGAGAACATGGAGATGTACAAATACCTCCACACACACATATGTACACAGAGATTTTTCTAAGCTTGCTGACCCAGAGAAAAGAGTTGCACAGGGTCTGCAGAGATCCATGCTATAGACCACAGCTCATGTCATAAATTAGCAACAAGGTTATGAGTTTGAACTCCAAACAGCCTTATGACCCCCGTATCGTCCACTTAAGAGACATTTTACTTGGGGGTTCGGTTATGTAATTTCAAACAGCAGTAAAGAACGAGTGGTAGATTGAGCTGCATTGACAGAAATGGCTCTCAGACGCAGAGAGGTTGTGTTCTTTTGCAGCTTCTTTAAGTGGTTTGCTTGAGATAATGTACTGCAACTTAACAGGCTTCAGACTGATGAGTCAGTTCGCAATAAACCTTAAACATGATGGAGGTTCCTCCCTGACCACAGCCGTATCCTTGCACCGCCTCGTAAAAATGTCAGTAAAACGTGTAATAAAATGTTATTTCTATGCACATTCATTCATTTAACTGTTAATTCAATACTGTACTTAATGGCCTCGTGTATCTCAGAGTTTTTCCTCCATCCTGATTTAACAAACTGTCAACCGGTTAAAAGATTTTCATTAGTCCGAGTTAGATTGTCGGGTTGGAAGGATAGTGGGGTCGTTTAAATGTTTGTTCAGAGTTTTGTTTTTTCACAAAGGAAATACATACCAAAAGTACTGATGCCATTCCTCAGAGATCAGTTCTGTAATAAAAGCTGGATTCATCCTGTTCTCATGATGACCTTTGGTAAACCCAAACCCAGTGGGATGTATTTCAGGTAATACCTCCTGTTCCCAACGCATGGTCTACAAGTAAGATGAAAACAGCGTTCTATAGTTCACTGTCGGTCGGTCAACACATGTTCAATCATTCGCAAATACAATTTTCCCTCTAACAAATTGAAACGACATCTTGTGCCACGTTTTCTTTCTAGCTAAAGCTGCCCAATGAAATGCTATGAGCTATTTCTCTGCAAAGGGAAACATAAAGAGCCAGTTCAGGAGCATTGCTCTAGCAGAATCTTGTGGAACAACCATGTGCAAGACGCAGGTGCCAGGCTTTGTTTCTCATTGTGTGGTCAAATCTAAGTGTTCCCACATGTTATAGCTTGCGAGCTATACTTTTGAAATAACCAGCTAAACAGGATCTACCAACTCCCCCATACTAAAAAAAGGGTTACTGCCAGTTGAATACCCCCCAGGCTATTGTTTTAAATAAATACAATTCTGCACAGGTTGTTAGTTCAACACAAGCGAATGCAAAATAAAACAAGAGTGAGTATGTATGAAGGCAAGTTGGTAATTATGATTTCATTACACTGCCAAATCTACACCAACACCCTCAAATCATACCTGTCCAGCTCAGGGCACTGTGGTATGATAGAGGCTTTGGTTAGCCCCAAAGCTAGCTGACAGCTAAGGCGTAAGATGTGTTGAACTTTAAGGAAGATCAGCTGCAGTCACAATACAAATGTACTGAGCCAATCACATTTCAACAAAACTGCGGATCAGTCCAAATTGGCAGTGACCCCCTTCAATTTCCTAATTATTAATTGAGCCGATTCTCACAAACCACACCTTCCTCTGTGATGTTTGCTGGTCTGAAGGTCAGGCTGCCATAGTGGAGGAATATACATTAACTAGTGACATCTGAATACTTTAAACAAATAAATCTATGACCTCCCACCTGTTTGGCCTTCCTGGCCACCTGTTCTTGCAATGAAGCACTAACATGGGATGCAACCTTTACTAAAACATGTTAAACAGAAGGCTGTGATGCACAGTTCTAACACACTCCATATAACCAACTTTTCTCACACAATCAGGCAGAAGAGTGTGTGTAGATCTGTGTGTGGTTTTTCAGAAGCTTACTCTGTAGTTTGCATGTGATCAGGGTTACCGGCTCTCTGCTGCACCTCTCAAATCAGAAGCTGCACATTTATCAACAAATGTGTCCTACTGCCTTCCGAACGCTGTTGGGATTCAATACATTTAAATGAATTCAAGAGAAGCTCCTCCTACACAATAATGCAGCTGTAGACATTATGTAGATCACTCATTTTATTCATTTAGAGCAGCAGACTGATTTACCAGCATTCCTCCTTTAAATGTATTTAATATTAATTTATGTTTATGACATTGCTCTAAACGCATTTACTGGTTGACATTATCTCATTACTTCTACAGATTTGGCAAAAATATATAATGATCTTGTTGGTAAAATCTCCAAATTGGCAGCAGAGTGACATTGTGCCATAATAATAGGAGCTTCTGAGGCGTTTATTTTCAGCGCGAAGTCTAGGACCCAATTTCCATCACAATACAAAAAACTCTCTTGTTCTGCTTCATTTAAATTCTTCATTCTGTGGGCATTTCTCCTCACACCTTTGCACTATGCATTATGTGCTCTGCACCAACAAACCATGCAGGATGGATTTCAAGAACAAGGCATTGTGTAATCCTTAATGAATCATGAATAGAGAACTATTCCTGTCTTCCTGCATGTTGTTCATTCTCTCATGTTTGCCTTGATCTTCCTTTTCTTCTTCTTTTTCTTCTATTTCATTGAAGTGAATCTCTATCAAAGTAGAGTAGGAAATAAATCAGAAGTACAAAAAGAAAATTCCTGAAAATAAGGGTCAGTAGTTGTTCCTTTATCTTGCTAACAAACAAACCAACAAACCCAAATATATCCTCCTCTGCAAAAGCATTACATCTCAAGGAATTCTAAGATGCAGCAAACATATTCAATCATCAATTTGACCCCTAAGTGGTTCCTGCCATAAAAAATAATGTGAAACAGCAGCAGCTCCAGAGGCGGCAAGATGTAGTGAGACTGAAAGTCAATGCATGATTTGTACCGTATGGACACATGGATCCACTGTGAATAGCAGTCTTGGAGTTATAAGGTTTATATCTGGATGAAGTATTGGTCCGACAAAGTGAGTACACAGATTTTACTCAGAAGGAACCTTATTATTTCCCCAGCTCACATAATGTATCAGCACACCCCTGAAATAAGAAAAGTCCCTAAAGAGCGCACACATATTACCCCCGTCTCGTTTCCAGCCTCTCCTCTGTGATTCCAGAGGGTTCGGAAGTTTGGCTTGGGACTATTTTGGCAGCGTCTGCTCCTGAGGAGGTAATTGATACCGATACTAAACCCTCTAATCCAGTTGATTGGACTGAACATCTGTTGAGGGTGTGTGTGTGTGTGTGTGTGTGTGTGTGTGTGTGTGTGTGTGTGTGTGTCTGTGTTTGAGAGAGAGAGTGTGTGTGTGTGTGTGTGTGTGTGTGTGTGTGTGTGTGTGTGTGTGTG
>CALSBZ010046633.1:313054-343742 GCA_943591055.1 Gobionotothen gibberifrons
TGTGTGTGTGTGTGTGTGTGTGTGTGTGTGTGTGTGTGTGTGTGTGTTAGGGTGCCTCAGTTTGCGTGACTGCTCCCTGGTATCATCTCCATTAGAAGCACCAAAGGTGTTTCTGCCTGACAGCTGTGCAGGGGAGAGCTGGGTGCAGATGTGATATCCTTCCATCATTCCTCATCAGCTTCAGACTTCCAGATCAGTTCGGCACAGATATCTACTGCCTCTTAACAAGAAGCCATTTACGGTGTTTTACAGCTCAACATGAATATTTGAAATGGACAAAATGCCACTGTAAATTGGTGTAATAAAACGGTATTCCTCCTATGATAGATTACGACCTGATGCTCCTGGAACACTGCTGTGAAGGAAATTGCTGCCAAACCCAAAGCAGCTTGTCAAATATGCGATAAATGACGTGTTTACGGATGTATGGTATAATATCTTACTTTCCACTCCACTGCCACTTGTCACCTAGCCACATTTATGCAAGCCATACTTCACACAGGTCACACAGGAATGCATCCATGCGTCTTGGAGATTCAATTGTGGTCTGCTAGTATCATGCCTGTGGTCGTCAGTCACAATAGCTTTCCAAACTAACCACCCAGCCAAGTGTCAGTCAGCATCCAGCCGACGGTTAACAAGCTGACAGCACTAAGACTCCACACCCTGAATCTCTGCCTTGCTACTTCCTGCATTAACACTAGTTGAAAGTTAAGCCATCCTTGCAAAGAGCTGTCTTCCACCAATCAGAAGGTTGGTGGTTCGATCCCCAGACCCTGCAGGCATCATGTCAATGTATCCTTGGGCAAGATAATTGAACCCCAAATTGCTCCTGATAGCATTGGCAATGTTGTTTGAATGTTAGTCTCCTGAGAAGGGGAAACCTTCTAGGGCAGCCTCTGCCTCAGTATGAATTGGTGTAAATGGGTAAATGCTGACTTTTAAATAGAACACGATTTGAGAGATATGTAAATGCTGCCAATTTACCTTCACTATGTACAGTGGTTAGCCAACTGCCAAGTTGTCAGGACCAGTATTGGGTGTAACTGTAATCACATTACATTTTTCGGTAATGCAGTAATGTAACACGTTACTGTTATAAATTCAGCAATCACACTACAGTTACTAACATTGCACGAAAAAAGTACTAGATTCTCCCTTTGACAGACTAGACGGATTACAATACGGGTCGGTGGTTTGGCGGCACCGCTGCAGAGTCTTTACACGGAGGAGCTGCAGCTCCTGATCGGAGCAGAGACACATGCTCACTAAGCTGAAAAACTATATCCGGTCACAGAGATCTGCTATTTTAAAGTAAAGTCAACACATATCGACCCTAAATATAGTCTATATTAAGAACGAGAAAAGTTTTAACATATCGTTTTTTGTAAACATATGAACATTTGTGAGGGTGATGACGTCAGAGCACCGTCCTATGTGCCGGGGCCCCGGACAGCACAGGCTCAATTTAACCCCTGGGTGGAGGTATGCCCATTATTTTTTATTTGTCAGAAGAAAGGACAGGAATGTGACGGTAAGGTGCAAACTGTGTCCAGGCCAGAAGCTGTTATCCACTGCTGCAAACACAACATCAAACCTCTCCAAGCACCTGCAAAGGCAACATGCTAACACGAAGCTAGTAGCTAAAGACCCCCGAACCCAGAGTGATGATGTTGAGTTTGTGCCGACTCCGAACAAGCAGCAAAAACTAGAATTTCCACCGGTAACTAAAGCAGAGATGGACAGGCTTATTGCCTCCTTTACAGTAGAGGACATGTTGCCCATTGGCACAGTGGAATCAACATCTTTCCGAGATATACTGGCTATAGGCTGTTGATGAGTAAATCAAAAGTAATGTAAAGAGTAATGTATCGGCTTCATGTAGAGAGTAAAGAAGTCAAGTAATATATCACTTTTTTTTTAAAGTAATGTGTAATACATTACTTTTTTTGAGTAACGACCCCATCACTGGTCAGGACCATATTCCGTGGGATCAATAACACTGCAAGTTCTGGCGTATTTGGCTGGTGTTCAACAGATCATAGGGATTGAAGCCTTTGCAGACCATTTACATGCACACAATATTAAACACACTACAGGAAAGGGAAAACCCTAAAAAACATAACAGGGCCTTGTTTAGGACTTTAACCCGTGTGCAAATATAACACTTTACTTTATGACCGGCTGTAATTCAAATCTTTGTCTTGTTCATTGTTGTTATATTTTGTATAAATATGACCTCTCTGTGTCACAAAGACGACACAAGTAATCAGCTTTTTCACTGTTCACCTTTTTCTTGAGATACAGACATTTCCGTGTGTTATACGCATGTTTTACTTTCATACTTTTGTACGAATTTAGATATTTTGTACACATTGTGTATTTAGAAATGTTTCATAGGAGACCTTTTATTGCCCTGCTAGCTGGTGTTATCCACCTTCTGGATCAGGTGTTTATCTTCCGGTATATACTGCCTGGACATTTTGCCTTTCACAGTAAAGAAAGTTTCTCAACAGGTTTTACAAACAGCTCTTGTCTCCACTTGGCAGCTACAAGACAGGAGGTTACAACATCAACACCTGAGGGCATCAACAATGTACGACTGCCGGGTGGACTTCTGACTGAACCAACAGAAGGTAAATATCAATGCACAATGAAAAGGTGAACACTGAGGAGGCTGATTTACTGTGTTGTCTTTCTGCTGCAGAGAGCTCATTGCAGGGGTCACAATGAGGGTATAAATGAATAATGAAAGCATATGTTTGGAGCTTAATTGTGTAGATAATTAAAAAAGATAATTATAGTTAGTTAAAGCGTTTTATACAAAAAATACAACGAGATTCAGAGTGCAACTCTGTCCCAGTGTGCAAAAACTAGACAAACATAACATTAAAAACACGGCAGTAGGACAGACAACATAAGCAATCATACGGGGGGAATAAATAGTTAAAAATATTGATATAAAAATAGTTTTTAATTTTCAAAGTGCATTAAAAATGTGTATGAGGTGTATATGTGTGAAGATGGTTACGGTTATTGCATTAAGTAGGTGGTTAAGCAGCCTGACGGCCCAGGGGTAGAAACAGTTTTTGAGTGTGTTTGTCCGTGACTTGAAGCTCCTGTCTCTCCTCGCAGAAGGCAGGAGAGAGAACAGTCTGTGACCTGGGTGAGTCCTTAATTATTTGTATTTGCTCTGCTGAGGCAGCGGGAGGTGGAGATGTGTTCCAGAGAGGGCAGGGGGCAGCCGACGGTTATCTCTGCCATCCTGATCACTCTCTGCAGGGCTTTCTTGTCCGCAGCTGAACAGCCAGCATACCACACAGAGATGGAGTATGACAGCATGCTCTCGATGGTCGCCCAGTAGAAGGACACCAGCAGCTTCTTGTTCAGTCGGTTTCTCCGAAGCACCCTCAGGAAGTGTAGTCGCTGCTGGGCCTTCTTAACTGCTGCAGTGGTGTGTCCAGCTGAGGCTCTCTGAAATGTGAACCCCCAGGAACTTAAAGGTGGATCTCGTCTCTGTATGCCGACTCGTCGTCTCCCTTATATATTTGACCGACCACAGTGGTGTCATCTGCACATTTGATAATGGAGTTGGAGGGGTGAATGGGAGAGCAGTCGTGTGTGTAAAGTGTGTCGAGTAGAGGGCTCAGCACGCAGCCCTGCGGGGAGCCAGTGCTGAGGGTGCGGGTGGAGGAGCAATAAGCTGTTGTTATAGCTGTTGTTTCAGAATACATTCAACCAGGGAAGCACCATTTGTTATCATGGTGCTGATACCATCATCTGCAGAGCTGTGTTTCAGACAGTAACACTGTCAAAGCCAAGTTAAAGGATGTCACAGAAGCCGAGAGGGCACAAGATGTCACAGCCCAGGTTCTTACATTTTTTGGAGGATATAATTATCTGCAGAGGGATGCAGTAATGGCCTCCGGTCTAAGCGGAGTACATGCCAAAGTCAAGATGAAGATCCCTGGCTGTGTGAGGACTTTGTTCTCCCAGCCTGAACGTGGCGCCGGACCGCGGAGCAGCAGAGATGACAGGATGTCAAATATTCTCCTCACATATCAACGGCCTGTCGGAGTTATTTTCCGGTCAGTCAGAGCCAATATCACTTCTTGATGACATGTGTCTACTCCCACGCATGGCAACGACACCATTTTATTTCAAGATGTCTGTCATGTGGAAAGATCCCTTGAGGGAGTTTTTAGAAAGTACAGTGTTTCATTATTATGACAATAACGTGGGAACCTTGTTCACTGGGCCAACTTTTGTTATTAAATGGCTTCTAAAAGAAAAAACGAATAACTATGCATATAATAATACAATAATAATATATGACATTGTAATATATAATACATCAAATAATTGATTTAAGATACAATCATATGTGAAAAAAGTGACTAAATGTCAAAAACGATTGGATTTGGCTAGATTCAAAGACATTTTCAATATGAAATGGGATTTTACAGAAAAAAACAAAACATTTGAAAAACGTTTGGAAAAAAGTAATGAGTAAAATTAAATAAATAGCACTTAAACTGGAATTAACCTTTTTGTATGGTCAACTAAACTAATACAAAACAAAAAAAAATTAAATGTAAAATGAATAAGCCCTTTCATTTTAAGAGTAACAACAACATGAATGAAAGCTTCCTAGGCCCATAACTTTGACCCAGTTTATCAGTTTGTAATGACCTCACTGAGCACAGGTATCTGCCTTGGGTGCTTTGCTCTCAGTGTTTTGTCTCCCTATTCCTGCCGGTTGGTGTCAGCTGGTAGAGGTGTTATTGTGCTTTATCTTGTTATGCACAATGTTGATTATTCTCTCAGAACTAGCTAAATAAATGGGTCTGGGGTAGAGATCTTCAGAATTGGTTTGGCAGCAGCTGTGTGAACTCGTGGCGCACGACATGTCTTGTGAATTCTCCGGCCGAAGCTTCAAATCATCAGTGTTTGCCATCAAAGTTCCTGCTCTCCTTGTGTCTCTCTGAGTTTCGTCTCCATTGCTTTAGAAGTTTTCATCACACCTACCATACCTGAGCAAGGGCCTACCTTTGGGCAACATTGCAGGGAGCGTTATAGAATGATGTGGGTGCTCGGCCCTAATTACAGTGTGGAAAAGTATATAAGAACATACACAGAGCACACTCTTAAAAATGCTGGGTTATTTCTATAAACACATTGCTGGGTTGATTTGGCTGGGTCATAATTATGGGTTATTTGGGTACTGTAAACACACTGGTGGGTTGTTCATGCTGGGTCAAAGGGGTTATTACAGATGAAGCACTTAATTTCGGACTCCAGCTTACCTGTTCCTGCCTACGACCAGTTTCGAGGAAGGTCAAGCCCTCCCACTATTTTCCAAGAGGGCGTTGCCAGATTTTCAATTTCAGGCTTTCAATGATCCATTGCAGCTGGCTTCATTATAATTACATTTATTTATAACGGGGGCGGTCTCAAGTCAAGCTGGAGGCTTTCCCTTGAGCGAGGGCAGACCACTTACCAATCACTGCCCTTGCGTTTCAAACTGTCCGAAATTAAGTGCTTCATCTGTAGGGCTTCAATTGCAGTTGAACACCTGCCTGGGTTATTTTTAACCCAGAGGTTGCTTTATACATTTTCCCACTTCTGAATCATTCTGGAACCATCTTTTTGTCATTTCTCACATCAAAACGGTATGTAACCTATATTTTACCTATATTTATATAATTATACAATTCTGTAACCTATATTTTTGTAATGAGTTGTGATAACAGCAGAATAGGGATCTGTATTAATAATAATATGGCATTTAACAGACTGTGCAAAGTATAACATTAGCAGTTAACGTCGGCTACAAATGTTTTACATTTCTGTCAATGAGTGAAAGAGCCTTGAATTTACGTTGTGATGCGATTAATTATTATTTTACGTTTGTTCTTTCTTTGTTCTACTAGTAGCTATAAATAGGTCTGAACTATATAGCTTTGGGTTTGTGTGCAAAATTATTAGATGTAGGGCCTACAATAAGGCAGTATAAATCACATGGCTTTTACGTCACAACTGTCACGATTATCTTATGTCACGTTTGTAGTTTTGTATGTTTGGGTTTATTTTGCTGTTGGGTTCTCCCTGTCATGTTTTCCTCCATGTATATTGTCTGGTCCCTCTCCCTGTGCTTTTCCTCCTGTCGTTAGTTTCCCTGGTGTGTTCATTGTCTGATTGTGTTCACCTGTGGCCCTTGGGTTTCTCCTCCCCTGCCCAGCTGTTTCTCGTCCTGTGATTACCCCTCCCTGTATTTAGTCTTGTCTCTTCCTGTGTTCAGTGTTGGTTCATTGTTTGTCTGTGACTGTGTTCACGGGGTAGTGTTCTGTTTTGTCCATTTAACCTTGGAATAAAGGTCTTTTTCTCTGTGAAATCTGCACTTTGTAATACATTATTTGTTTTAAGGCTCTTTGTTTTTTTGGGGGGGGGGGGTTGAATTTGTATTGTTTGCATTGTTCTTTTATAGTGGCCTGAATGTTGGTGATTTCCCAAAGCTGAATAAATGCATTTTTAATATATATGTGTATATATACATATATATATATACACGGTGTGTTTGGAGATAATTCATTACACTATTATACATTATTATTATTATTATATTCTATTTAGCCCAACAATATAGTTCATTTCAATCACTAGCTTGGGTCAAAGAAACAACCCAGCACATGGGTTAAAACAACCCAGCGTGTGTTCTGTCCTATAGTGACTCAGCAGCTGGGTTATGATTGGGTTATTTTTTAACCCAGTAGTTTTAAGAGTGCAGAGTGATTGAGATTGGGTCCGTCTCCCAGGAAAAACTGACAAGCAACAAGGTACATAATTATCAACACAATTACAGCCAAAGCCAAAATGAACACTGCTTCTTTCATTTTGATGCACCAAACTGCTTTAAATTAATCAACCAAGCTCATCTCAAAAACAAACTTTATTCTGCCTCCACTCTCTTATGCAAATGACCATCTTTGTGATGCCTCAGCTATCTTAAAACAAGCGTGCAAAACTTTCTAAAACAAACTTTGTACAATTATCGCAGGAGGTGAATAATCACAGGACAGCGTATGGAACGTTATGACTGCACAGAGGAGAACTTTCATGTGGGGAGAGGAAAAACAGCTGCTAAACGAGAAAACAAATGTTTAACGAAGCCCACTCCTGCGACACAACATCTGGTGGTTTCCCAACACATTACCAGCACCGCAACTCTGTTTATTGGGCGTACGAGGATGAATGAATACAATTACACACACAGTAGATCACATATAGTGGTCTGTTTGGAATATTGAACAATGCTGGAACACAGATGCGGAGGTTGCCTTGTGTGGTTGGGACCATATGTATCGGTTTCAATATATTACTTAAATGAGTTCAGTACGCTCCCCGGTGTCTTCACTAATCTCTGCTACCTCAGCCTTCAGTCTCAATACAGCAGAGAGCTTTCTTTACTTTTATTTATTTAAGATAACATCACTCAAATAATTACACATTAAAGAAAGGAGTGTGTGACATTGATTGTACTTAAGAGGCAACATGCATCTGTTTCTAAAGATTCTAGATAAAAAATGCAGAAAGATACATGTGCCTACGTTTATCCCTTTTTCAGTTTGGTTCTCATTATTAAGGAATGTTAGAGCTGGTTCCTATCTGTAAATATACACATAAATGAATATGTTCAAATAGTAGACTTTGTACATATTTTTGTTATACTGATGCCTTTTTCATAATAGGAATAATATGTCTGAGGTCACTACCAGGTCACACCAGGCAGACCAACATCCCAGCATCTCTCAAAAGCTTTGCAACCAAAGAGAAGTTCTGAATTGAAACTGTTATGGTACATTGTATTTATCTAAGTTGCTTTTAGGGATAAATACATTGTAAACACATATTTGTTGTTGAACCCATGAATATTGTGTGTATTATATAGGTATTACCTTTTAATTATGTCTGGCTTATTTGTCCAAAGAAACATATGCATACATGTTAATCAACCTGCGACCTCTGCATTGCCTTTACGTACAGATACTTACTGCTCTAACCTTGATCATATTACACACACCAGTCTGCCACAGAATAAACACACACCTCTACACATCAGACAGGTGTGATATAACTCAGTTCCCTCATTTCACATTCAGGTGGAGGTACACATCACTGTTTGTCTGGCAGATATCTCTGAGCTGTGTTCCTTTGGGAGGAAGGGATGTCCACACCAAGAGCTGTCAATCACTATTGATAAACGTGATGCCAACAAGACAGGAACCTGGTTGTGTGCTCGGGCAAAGACAGGAACAGATGTGTCCTTTCCTCAGTTAGGCATCGGCCCAGATGCTCATCCGGATACATCTCCTGTAACTCGTCACATATGGCGATTGACAGGGTTGGGTTGTAACGGAATACATGTAACGGCGTTACGTAATCAGAATACAAAAATCAAGTAACTGTATTCAGCTCGCGTTACATTTGAAAAACGAGTAATCTGATTACAGTTACTTTCGTAAACCTGAAGTGAATACATTTTGGATTACTTATTGGAATTATTGGTGGAAAGATTTCCTCACAACATTTAATATTCATTACTAAAGGTACAGCCGAATCATCACAGCGCACAACAACTTTTACCGCCGCAGATGGACCAAAAAAGGGACCGTTTGAAAAAAAAGAGCGGGTCCGCTCAGTGACACAATAACAGTGAAACATTGAGGAACAAAAGTCTGCGTTTAAGTCGTGTGTGTGTAGAGGTGTGTGTGGTTAAAACACATCAGCCTGCGGTCGCTCTTTAGCCTTATGCTTCTGAAGGTAAACACAGCGAAGGCGGTGCGTGAAAGCCACTGTGCGCTCCTCTTCTCAGAGGCTGAGTTAACCCTCCCGCTGCCTCCTGGTGCTGCAGAGATGTCATGAAGTGAAGGAGGTTTTCCTTCTATAAAACAGCTGTGGGCAGCAGATACTGTGAGTGTCACGGACATTAATTCATAGATCAAGGCAGACTGGTGCACAGAGTCTCCTGTTTTGCCGATCCGGTGCTTAAACAAAAAGCTCTACACCCCGGGCCGAAATGTCCCTAAAATGAAGTCCGAGTTCGACATTTTAATTCATGTCCTGCCAGACAGGACAGGACAGAAGGCGACACGCCCGTTCTAAGCCGTGTCACTCCTCACATCCCAAGCTGCATCCCCAAAAAGTTTATTATGTTGTTACATCGTTTCAGACTTTATGTTTCAGTTGTGCTTTTGATAAGCCATTAAAACAGTAAAAACACGTTCAGTTTCCTTTTGCTTTTTGTGTCTCCTGTTCACCAAAACATAACCATCTGTGATGGAAAAAGAAAGTAATCCAAAAGTAATCTAAAAGTAATCTGATTACTTAGTGCTTTTACATATTCAAGTCAGCTGAGTCATATGCTGCCATACAAGGTGCCACCTATTCAAGGAGACTTACATCCACACACTCATACAAGCTATCGGAAGCAAATGTGAGATATTGTGTATCTTGCCCAAGTACACATCAACATGTTCACTGCAGGGGCCCGAGAACTAATCCTTGACCTTCCGATAGGAGGAAATCATCTAACCCACAATAAGTTGGTTTCACTCCCAAGAGCGCCTCCTGGAAGAATGTCCTGTAACAAACAAACAAACGTTTGTCTACTAAAGTCAGTGCCGGTCTTCTGCCACAAGCTAAATACATACCTATCACGTGTTTGACAGTGGTTAAAACAATACAAAAAAAGGGTTATCCCTAAAAGAAGTTTTAAATGTTGTACTTTTTTTACTTTGCAACTCCCTTCCCATGCCCCACCTAATTCAACAATGTAAACTGCTGTTGTAGCTAAAAGGTTAAGCTAATTGTAATTAAATAGAAAACCACTATATTAGGAACCACTTGGCTAAAGGTTCAGTATAAGTTTTAATAGTTTCTCCTTTTTATTGAAATAATGGATAAAGGCCACCAACAGTTTTTCAAATGAAACCAACTAAAATATAAGAGGGGGTATGTGTCTTTGATGAAACTGAACAATTAACATCTACAAATAGCAAAGGGCTTAGAAAAGACATGTTTTTTTTTACAAGGGGTCACAAGCCAAATGTTTAGGGACTAGGGTTTAATCTTAGCAATGATTTGACAATATCTTATCTAGAATCCTAATCCGAAAAGTAACTTCTGGACATAATGATCCGTCCAATGAATGTGGTGGAATAGAGGATTTGCAACATCACATTCCTCAAGTAAAGTAAAAGTACCAGAAAATGCTACTTAAATTCAGTATCTGACTGAATCTGCAGTTACCGACCACCATTTGCAATTCTATACTTTCTTTTTGGTACGAGAGAATATGAAAATCAGTATCACAGCTGTGCTGCCGCCTCCTCTTCAAAATAAGGGCTATTCACCATGACAACACTGATAATGTGACATAGCATGAAAACCAAAGAGCAGGACACAATCTGTGTGTGGGAGAGATATGACTAACACAGTACATGACTGTTAAAAAGATATACATGTAAAAAATAACTGGGTGAAATGTGGGCTCATCATATCACAAACTGACAGTGTTGTTGGGATGAAAGGTGAAACATCAGATTTAATAATGATCGTGTTTCTATAGGACACATGCCGTTCAAATCTTACTTTTTAGCCCACACATTGCACTAGTTACAAATAAAAAGTGTGGCAAGAACATTCACCCAAGAAACAGAGTGGGGTACACTGCTACACACTTCTGAAACACAACCGCCTCTACATTTCAACATATTTGTCATTAAATAGATCAAGAGGAGAGTGGTGTCGGGGGTGTGATAATGCATGCAGGTCACTGCTCAGGATACCTCCTTCACGCCTACAGGGTGTCTGACCTTTCTCCTCACAGTTGAGTTCATCATCTGAGATATATACCTGGCCTCATATTCACTGAGCGTCTGAGAGTAGATAAAATGTTCAAACTGGCCTGAGTGATGTACGTTTGGCCTTCTGTTAGGCCCGGAGGTAGAGGCGTTTTATTAACTTTTCTAACTATGAAATGATTGCCATCGGACATTTCCGAGCTCTCCACAGGTGTTCTAACCCGTTATGAGTCACCGGGAGTTTGAATTCTGGCAAACAGTCCGTTTCAGTCAGGGGTGTCCAAACTTTTTCACTGAGGGCCACATACAGAAAAATCTACGAAGGGCTGGGCCACTCACTAGAGGTGAGGCACATTGCCTCATACATTAAGTCACAAGTTAGCAAAATCAATCAAATGTATGTCGATTAGGCTTGATATTTGAATATGCTGAATATATGAATACGAAAAAAAAAACATCGTACATCAGAGCTTTTAATTCATTGTTTGTTGGCTGCTCTACCTTCAAACAGAAGCATCACATTGCTTATAAGGGGAAATATGAAGGGTATATTTCAAGCTTGTTATGAAATTACATTATTTTCATTGTCGATAACTATTTATTAGAAAAAGTTTTCAACTTTAATTGACTGAATGTATTTGAAACGTGGGCTTATTAACACATGAATACTACTGTGCCATATATGTTTAAATATATATTTAAGAAGTACAATATAAGAAAAGTAGAGTTTCAGGTGTGGGCCATATTCCATTAAACTTTTTGAATCTGCTGAGGGAAAATTCAAAATGGACAATGTTGTTAGGATTATTGTATTTTTGTCACATTTCTATGTCTTGGTTTGGGTTTTTGTTGTTTCTCCCTGTATTGTTTTTCCTCCCTGTATATTGTCTGGTCTATTTCCCTGTGTTTCCTCTCTGTCGTTAGTTTCCCTGGTGTGTCTAATTTCCTGATTGTTTTCACCTGTCACTCCTTGTGTGTCTCCTGCCCTCATCAGCGTCAGCCCCGCCCCTGATTGTTTCCACCTGTGTTTTGTTACCCTGTGTTTTAAATACCCCTGTCTCCCTGTGTTCAGTGTTGGATCGTCTTGTGTTGTGACTAGTTCTGCGGTGAGTGGTCTGTCTTGTCTCATGTCATGCTAGACCTTGAAATAAAGGTATGTTTGTCAGTTAAATCTGCATTTGGGTCCTGCTTCCTTCACAAACCGTAACAAATGTGCTGTCATTTGGACACCTAAGGTTTTAGTAGACCTGTATTGATAGTATAGCATATGTTGTGCCCATTTGTATGGCCCAGAGTATTTAGGTGACCTCACCGGCGCAGGTGTGGGTGATCGAGGCTGTGTGAGCAAACCGTTTTTGACGGTGTTGCTAACACACACAGTTTTTGGATATAATAAATGATATTTATTGCAAGAATGTCGTGGTCATAATTGGAGAGTGCATGCATCTAACTAAAAGTCACAGTTTCAATCCATAGTGAGAGGACTGTATAAGCTGTCCTCTCAGTGGACTTCCCGTCCGCATGTACACCATTTGTACTTCGAAACCGCTTCCATTTCCAAAAACTGCAAGAACAGGATGACACCAAAACATGACCCAGCTGCATGGAGCAGAATAGCATGATTATATAACCTAGATAAATAAATCCAAAGAACAGAACAGAAAACAGTCGATAAGGGAATGATTGAATGACTATAGAGATTGCATTGGGTAACTTTGCTTTTTCTTGCAATGAAACACTCAAAACGTAAGCTCCTCTCCAGTCTTTTCCTTGAGATATCCCAAAAAAGATGCAATTATAAGCTTTAGGGGGACTAAACAGGAAATGTAAGCTTTTCTTGTTTTTCTTTGACGGATTGCATGCTTTAGAGGTGGAACAACTTACTGTACCAGCGGCATTGTTGAGACTATAAGTCTCTTCTATCAGTTCATCAAAAAGTACTATGTTACTTTCCTTGGGTGGATACTATGCAAATGTCGAGGGTGATGTGTCCCCTGTGTTTTGTACGGAGTCCATAATTAATAAAGTCAATAAAACAAAAACCAAGCCCAGAATATTGTATAATACTTCATACATGCATCCTTTCATTAGCTAGGCATTTACTACTCTCTGCTTTTCCATAGTCTCAGTAGAGAAATTAAATAATACAGGAAACGGGATTACCCATTGATCTTTAACACTACAGTTCAGTATGAATGCTAATAAGCTTATGCTAATGTCTGCATACTGGACTTCCCCCAAACAGAGCCAAGCCTATTTATACATCTGACTGTTTTCCATTAAACCAGGGGTTCCCTTTTTTATTCTGAAGCCTGCAGATTTCACCCTCCAATACCTATTATTTTCAGGTTGTGAGGATGCCTCGGGGGCGGATAAACATCATGAAGAACTTTCGCACTAATTAGGCTCAAAGTTGCCATCCTAGCCAGAAGTTCTGAATTTGTGTGGGCCGACTTAGCTTGGGCTACATCTTTGTGTTTCCACCCCAAGGCGGTACACCAATACTGCATTTTTAGCAGAGGTAAATGGGGCATGAATAATTTGTCAGCTCTGTGATGTGCATGTGTTGAGTTTATAGAGAAATAATCCATATTGCTGTGTATCAAGTCTGCAAATGGTCTTGACACATCTAAATAATAGTATTAGTCTTATAGGCAGCAGATGCTTATTATCACATCCACTCCGCAATGTGTGAGAACTGGACAAATTGCTGCGGTGACAAGTGTGTACTTACCGATGACACTTTCCTTTTTATACACAATGACTACTGACGGGTGCGTGCATCTTCCCAGGAAAGACTTGACTTCAAATTAAGAGCTAAAGATAAACAAGTTGTGGCCCATGGCTAACAGCAGTTCCAAATAAATCCGTTCACAGCCAGGAAACACGGTGTGACTGTGTCTTCCATGAATTAGAGTAGATTCCCTGCAATGCAGTGATCATACCATTAGCATAACTCAAGTAATGAAGCTCAGTCATTATTTGTACGTCATGAAATCCTAAACAATCCTGGTTGATGTTGAGATGCCTGGCAATGTTATTTCACAAATAAAAACCACAACCGGCTTTGAAGATGCCATTCCTTTTTTTAACTGATTTGAACTTGTTTATTGAATATATTCTTAACATAGTAAACCACTAGTTTGAGATAGAGATCTTTCTAACTTCCTAAAAAACTGTTTAAGTCCCATTCTGAAGCAAAACAATTAAGATGCTTCAAATGTTAACAACTACCGACTAGTTTCCGATGTGCCATTGAGTGAAGTTTTAGAGAATCAGTTATAGGATCTGATCAACTCCCACAAGTGTTTTCAAGTAAACCATATGGATTCCATGCCAATCATAGCACCCAATGAAGCTTAAGTAAAGATTGTAAATGACCTCAGATTCAATGCAGAAAATAGCAAGCTCTTAGTTTAAGTACTAGCTGACGTAAGCATTGCTTTTGATACTGTAGTGTAGACCATACAAGTCGTTTAAGTAGACTCCACAGTTTTGTTGGCATTCCTTGTACTGTTGCTAATTGGCTTAAATCTAACCTTACTGAACATACCCATTAGAATAACACTCAAGTGAGGCAATGAGAGGGTTTGTCTAAAAGGCCATCGGTTTGCAAAATAAGAGCATTGGAAGTGAAGGGAAAAAAGTGGTTTGTTGGCATGAGTACCTCTTCTGCTTTGGTCTGCTCGAAGGCGAACTCCACTGTGGGCACCGCCAGTTGGTTGGCGAAGAAATTCATATCTCCAGGCAACTGCAGCGAGCTGACGTTGGGTTCAGGGCAGTTCCCCCCACGAATGCAACTCAGCAGCTGTCTCTAACAGAGAGGACAAACAAAAAAGAGAAAGAAAAGCAGTAAGATGAGAGGGGTTTACTTGTGGAAAGAGGGCAGATCTGCTTATGAGGGTTTAGTAGAATTATAAGCCACAGATTTACCAATAGTTGCCAACCTCCAACCCTAGCCCAATTTTTTTAAATAAATAACTGAGTTCTAGATAAAACTCTTGGACTCTTTAGTTAATGCTGTTTTTTAGATGTATAATAGCAAAGGATTGTTAATGAGGCGTATAGAGTTTAGGTTGAGGATGTTCTGCATAATTCCCACTGGAGAGTGGCAAAGTGAGGACTGTGACAAGTGTCCCCGCAATGTCTTTTGAAGGAAGCAGTGGATGCTTCAGCCGCAGCTGGTTTCATGATGTGGTGAAGAGCGGCCAAACAAAAATTGTGAGTCAGCCGTTCACGGAGTCCTCTGACTTCTTTGACATTATGACCCATGTTATAGAGAATATATTTTTTATATCTTGTGTAGGTCGAAGTACATTTCATTTTTTGTGCTGATCTACACTTTACCGTTGTGAATTTGGCGTTTTGGAAGAGGGTGAGGATTTTGGCTTACTGTGGTATTCAGATGGATTCATTTGAGCCAAATGATTTGGCCATGTGAAGGACATAAACTGTCCAGAACCTGAGCTGTTGAGAGCTCAGTTGTTATGTGTGCTCACTGCAAACTTCATCCAGATCCCTAATACAGTATATTTCAGATGCCCTCAACTGCTGTTTACCCACAAGGGCCTTGACATAATGAACCATGAGTTGTATATGTTTTTGCATCTCTCAAATGACATTTGTGTGACATGGTTTGTGTTGTGCCATTGAGAGAGAAAGGGCTGACTAATTGCAGCCATTAAAATGTTTTCAAGTAGTTTGAATGTTGACTTCATCAGGAACAGTCAAGGACAAGCATACATTGCACTAAAAACGGTACAGTGCTTATCGGGGAGGCTGTGATTAACATTTGGCTGGCGGCTAATTGCACGATTCAAGCTTTTGTCACAGTTCTCCACAGCTTACATGTAGTTTGTCACCTGGGCTGAACCCTTCTCCGCTGCTATTCCTAATTGAAAGAATAACAAGGCTGCTGTATAAAAAAAATGTGGTTAGTGGAAGGAAACAGAATGCAAGCGTCAATCAATTAGAGGCTTATCTCCACTGTCCACATCTGCTGAGCCTGCCTGCAGTCACCACGTTCTTCTGTCACATTGCATTTAATTAGTTTCTTTTTATCAAGGGGAGAGAGCTCTGGTGTCCAATCACCCCCGCCACTGTCACTGACACATTGTTGTCAACTTTTTCTATTTTAGTTTTTCTGAAGGCTGTTTGTTCTCTGAACACTGACCGTCGCTGTTGTCACAAAACCTGAACGAAGGTAAGTCAATGATACCTTTAACCTTGCCTCGACCTGGCAGCATGTACCTCGGTGGCACAATATTTCTAGTTTTAATCCTTTCCATTTACTCCAGCAGAAATTTAAAAAAAGCTGGAAGGACAAAAGACATTTACAAGCATATCAATATTCATGAAAGGCATTTCATTACCCACTTATGGCTAATTGTGGGAGTTAACAGGGTGGGAATAAATGCTTGTTCATGTGTGCACAATTTTGAAGTTGATTTATATTCATAAGGGAAGCTGGCATCCAGAGGACAAACTTATCACAATATTGTATGGCGTAACGAGCTTTCTCTTTATTTATGAAATTGCTACCGGTAAAGTTATTTAAATCCAAAACACAGAATTTATTTTTCTAATTTAAAAGGAAATAAGAATATACTGGGTAATAAGCCTTGCAGTATCAGTAGCTCAACAAAGAAAAAACAACTACATTCCAATTATAAATGTCAGAATATATAACAGCCAAGTAAATGCTCGCTGTTTAATTGACAAATGATCTCTGGGTTAAGTGCCAATGCACACAAGCACTGACTACTTAATTAAGATGAAGTCTAGGCAAGCCTATAAAGTCCAGAGCAAGTCAACCAATGTAATCAGTTACCTAACAAAATGATGCTCACTTTAACTCTCTGAATACAGCTTTTAACGCAGAGAGATCTGTTTCATCCCAGGAAGGACTCTCTCTTCAGGGAGCACTAGTGAACATCTGCCTTCAAACTCTGTGGTTATATAAACTCTCATATATATTTGTTTACGTTCAACTTATTTTCTCATGTTTTATATGTTGGCAACCCCCATACACCAAAGCAAATTCCTTGTATGTGTAAATGTACCTCATTCTGATTCTAATAATACATGTCAGCATGCAGTACTTATCTCAGAGAGAGAAAGGTTTTCACTCGGATGGTTGCAGTTTTAAATGTAATATTGACCATACATAACAAGTGACCCTCACAGGTTTTCAGTACAATAATCTATGAGATCATTAATCAATAGATATATTAGTCAAATCTGATCAAGTTGAATTTATATTAATTTCAGTCCAAAGTTGTGTTAAGTGATGACATAGCTTTGCCAGTGAGGCAGCTTTCCAACGCGAAAGCAGGACAAATGAAGGTTCAACGGTTCGTCCTCCAATCAATAACACAGTCGAGTTGCAATGCAAGACTTGACAATCATGACTGCAGCATAGATTACCGAAACATTCTTCCTCCTTCACTGAATATGATTGGGGCTATGGAGGAGGCTGGTATACATTGTGATGTTCCGTGCTGCTTTGATGGCTGGCTTCACTGTGCAGAAAGAGTGCTGGTGCCAAGTACTGACTGGATAACAAAGTAGTCCTCATCCAATGATTCAAACATGTAATTGGATTTGCATTTCATACTACTTTAAAAAGTATTTTGGATCTAATTTCCAAAAATAAAATGGCATGTAGGGTCTTATTGCTGCCGAGAAAGTTTAAAATCAATCTGTAAAACAACCCCAACAAAAAAAATAAACAGATGTGGGCTGGAAATCTGAACAAGGCTTAATACAACATGGTGCATTATCCTAGATCCTTCACACAAAGGACACCATGAAAGTAAAAACTTCACAATTTAATGCAATCCAATTCTTTAGTCTTGCATTATTAGCCGTCTTTTATCGTTCAATGTTCATTTGAGACTGTGCAAGAGGTGTTGATTTAACACAATGCATATTTTAGACAGGTTATAGTGATGTTGCATTGGATTTCATATGGGATGTATACACTGTATATAATTGGATTACACTGTGCTGCTCTTGCTTGTATTGTGTCCAGTATCCACCCACTTTACAAGCTCAACCTCTTCACCAGTTGAGCTTTCTACTGGAACTGCTGCTGCTCAACCAAGATATTGAATGAACTACATCTGAACTTGATTTGCATGAATGCCTGTGATTAGAGCAGCCATACCACCACTGAGCAATCCAATTTGTGAGCAAGTACGCCATATAGCAGGCACTGACTGTCTACCTTGTATCCATGAGTGGGCAAGTTAAAACAATTCATGATGGTTTCTGCCTGGGTCAGTACTTTAGAAAAACAATAGTCACAATGAATGAGGCAATATTCAGTAATGCATCTAGTATTGGATTGCTGGTGGGAGGACCTAAAGATTCACATTGTACATACAAGTTGCTCGAATGAGATTGCGACGACACTCTTGGGAAAGAGAAGGACATAAGACATCAAGAAGAACCACTACTTCCTCATGTTGATACAGTAGGAGCCAATTGATGTGGCTCGGCCATATAAATATGATTTGTGGAGGTATTGTACTTTCCATTGGTAATTGCAGATATTACAAAATATTATACATTATTTTGACAACCCCTACTGTATACCAAAGCGACTTATCTACAGCAATATGGGGTTAATTGTGTTGCCCAAGGACACACCTGGCATGTTGACAGAATGCTACGGCTACAGTGAAGAGATTGCAAAGACCAACAAATCTAAATTACATCGTTGGGATATATGCTAATATTAAAGGGGACATATTATGCTCGATTACGGTTCATTTGTGTTTTTTTCTTCTACTGGGACTCCATGCTTTAATGTTCAAAAAGCTCTTTATTTTTATCATACTGTGCTGCAGCACCTCTTTTTTCACCCTCTGTCTGAAACCAGAGCCCAGTCTGCTCTGATTGGTTAGCTGGCCGGCTCTGTTGTGATTGGTCCATCGCTTATGAATAGGAAATGTTCCACTCCCCTGCCTATCACGTACAATGTGTTGGAGCACCAGCCAATAGAAGCACAAGTGTTACATGTCTTTGTGTTACCGAAGTAAACAAAAGAGTCCAAGGGAGACGTTTCAGGCGGGGAAACAGGGATTTTAGCCTTTCAGACCATTTACATGCACAACATCCTACGTATACAACACACTACAGGAAAGGGAAAACCCCCAAAAGCATAATAGGGCCTCTTTAAGGAACACAAAACATGGATCATTTTAACAATCGTCCTCGAGGATTTGTTGTTTTGGCCTTTGTGCATGCATGGTTTCTTTCTTATATTATATTTGTATTCTCAAATAAAAACATAAAGTAGCTCTGACATAGCCTCCTTCAAATAGTCTTAATTGACTCACAATGGAAGATGATCTTGTCTCAAGCATTTACCTTCAGGTCCTGCAAGCCGCTCTTTGTAGCATATACGATTTTGGAGATTGAGTGGTATCGAGTGGTAAGAAAATATCTCAAATGATTTGGCTCTCTCCTTATCATAGCAGACAAAGACATTAAATATTGATTCCTGGTGTGGCACCACAGGCTGAAATTATCCATTCTCTCTGGTCTGTGCTCACTTTCTTATTCTCTCTATCCTCCCATTGCATCCCCCTTTTTTACACCTCCCTCTTATATAATTCACTCTCTAAAGGTATCTACTTTCATTTAAACCGTCTCTGTTTCTCTTTCCCTGCTCCGACACTCTTTTAATTCACTGTGTCTGGTTGTGAGAGAGGAAAAGGAGAGAAGAGGTACATGTCTTGACTTTAAATCTTCTATCCAGGAGATGGAACGATAGTCTATCTCTATACGTAATCCTACTTTGTGAGTTAAGTCGAGGTATTTTTCTCTTTTACCCATTTTCTTTATAGCTGAAATCAAAGACTGCACAGGCCTTTTAAAGTGTTGAGTAAATGCCATAACCTCAGGTCGCATACATTCTTCCAAATGCAGCTCTATATCTTTTTGTACCTGTTAGATTGAGGAAAACAAGGGTGAGAGGTTAAGCTTGAATTTGAAGACATCAAGGGATCAATGTTTCCCTTTGGCACACACAACACAAGATTGCAGGATGGATCCCTGTAGGGATCTCAAACCAAAGCATTATCAGCAAGATTCAGGACATTTCGCCTGCAAAATATCTACTACAAGAACTTGTATTTCAGGAAATATTCAGCCATCAGTAAACAATGTTTTGAAACCATCATGGAGGCGCCAAAAAGAAGTATGGAAAAATATTGGCACAATGTCATGATAGCTTTCAGTATTAAGAAATGACGTCACTTCATGAAAACATTTGAATACTTTTAAAATATTTGTATCCGGCAAATTCGCAAAACTGTTAGAAATGAAACATTAGAAATATTGAATGACTGTAATGAAAACAGGCAAATACTTTCAAAGTTACCAGATTGGCTAACTGCAAGCTGGAATCGGAAGGTTACTGAAGTCCAAGAAGACAGTAAACAATTTCCCTCCTTCAGCCAATTTGTAATGTTTTTGACAAGAGAAGCAAAGATTGCATGTAACCCTGTCACATCATGGCAATCACTGAAGCAAGGTGAAGCTGAAAACACCAAATCTCAAAGACAACAAAGCTTTGCAGCAAAGACACTGACCACAAGTTCAGACGAAAACACCGTCTTAACATGTATTCTCTGTAAGAAGAATTGGCATTCCTTGCACAATTGCAGGAAATTCTAGGAGAAATTGTTAGCTTGGCTAGCAACAGCAGTAATGCTAACTCAATTCAGTCTAGGACAAGGATTCTACGCCTGGTGCACAGTTAAGCCTTGGTTTTGGTCCTAAATAGACTAGTACCGGTGCAGCTTGGCAAAACTGCAGAAAGAATGATAGCGCAAAAGAAAAAGAGAGCCAAAGATACAAGGAGGAAAGACCTGGAGAAATGTGCGGATAAATATTTCAAAGTAAAGAAATGGCAACTAGCAAAGAATATGGTAAATGTCAAAATAAAAGTGCATTAGAATGTGTATTAATTGAAATTAAATTGAACTAAAGACCTGTACAGTATGATCTTCTTTGTCACGTGAATATACCTCTAGTTGAAGTTCCTGTCGAAAATCACTAGATGAAAATAGCTCATTAAACACAACATTCTTTTTCATTTTTCTTCAGATACTTAAAAAGGTTCATCTGGATTTAGGGATTCACGCAGTTTATGGCACATTAACAACTCTTCATGTCAATCCCCTCATAAATCGACCTTCAGGTTTATTCACTACGAACAACTATCTGCTGTCTCCTTTCTACTATCTACTATCTCCTTTCTACTATCTACTATCTACCCCCCTTAAAGAGGCCTTATTATGCTATGGTGTTTTTCCTTTCCTGTAGTGTGTTATAATGGTTTTTAGTGCAAGTAAAGGCTAAAATCCCATAGTTCCCTCCAGAGGGAGTATTTCCAAAAATGGCATCAAAGAGAGTTTATCTGTTGTTGCCTGAATCTTTTATTTGTGTTATTTTTATACTGAACAGATGATACAATACCAACAAAATGTTTTAAACTGGAACCTAATGTTTGTTCTCATCCTATTTATCTATTGTGGACATTTGTTCCATTGAACAGAAAAGATATATGTGACCCTAACATCTAGTTGTGTATGACACATGATAAATGAGACAAATAAGCGGAAGGTTTTGGAGTGATGTTCCGTATGTACAATGCAACCCACAGCAACAACAAAGTGCCAAATGACAAAAACAACTTTGCATTATGATTATGATAATCATTCCGTTCCGAACTGCGGTCTTTGGAAAAGCCATTTGCAGCTGTTGAACTGAAAACATCTCCCAGCCATTCAGAAATGAGTGACTGGGATTTTAAAGAGACAAAGAGATAGCAGGAGGGGAGATTGGATGGAGTGAGAGACACAAAAACACAGAAAGAGTGGATCTAAAAAGTCACAGCAATCACTATTACTTGACCTTAAATTAAAAAGAGTCAAGGGGAAAATAACATATCGTGCAGTTACAGTGACTGGATATGAAAAATTATTAGAAAATGTCTAAACAGTGCACTACCAATTACATTTCAAGAGCCTCATGAGAGTGCTATTGCTTGTATGAAAAATAAAGAAGCATGTTTCAGAAGCATTACGGAAGCGGAGCGTCTTGCCTGTCTGCTCACAGTTCTTGTTGATTTGGGCATATTTCCTGGACAGGCTACTTTGTACAGACAAAGTTAATAATTATAATATCCCAGTTATAAACGACATGAATCAAAGATGTGTTGCTGTATTTTAGTGGTAAAATCATCATAATTATTCTATATATATCATTTACACAGTGCCTGTAAACCGGAGGAGAACGCTGGCCTTTCTCCTCCTACTTGAACGAATGAACGATGAAATATATATACATATACATATACATATACATATACATATATATATATATATATATATATATGTATATATATATATATACACACACACACAAACTCATTTTGCAGACCCTATCCCTCAGTAGTCGTTCAAGTAGGAGGAGAAAGGCCAGCGTTCTCCTCCGGTTTACAGGCACTGTGTAAATGATATATATAGAATAATTATGATGATTTTACCACTAAAATACAGCAACACATCTTTGATTCATGTCGTTTATAACTGGGATATTATAATTATTATTAACTTTGTCTGTACAAAGTAGCCTGTCCAGGAAATATGCCCAAATCAACAAGAACTGTGAGCAGACAGGCAAGACGCTCCGCTTCCGTAATGCTTCTGAAACGCGCCCGGTAGGGTATGACACCCGGAGGAGGCCGGACCAAAACCGCGGCGCAGCCGTTACGCGACGCAGACGGACCCGGTGGAAACATGGGGTTACTCTCAGCGTGCGCGCTCATACCAAAATGCAGATTTTTCTCGTAACATTTTAAAGTGATGCCAGAAAACAATATTATGTTCTTCTTTTTAGTCAAATAGGGCCCCTTTAATAAAAGCACCCCTTTTAACCCTCTTCAGTGCAAACTTAGTACCATTTCCAGTTCATAGACCAAAATGAAGCCACTGTCCCTCATTGGTCACTCCCCTTGCCTGCCTGCCAGTCTGGGACAATGATTGGCTTGAAGCCACATGACCATACAGAAAACCCAACCTGCATGTGGATGTATTATGATTGGTTGTCAGTGGAACAATGAATAATTCATCTTGTACTGTACAATATGCTGTAACATATGCAGGGCATTATTTATTACCCACTTGAATTTATTTTCCCAATCACAGGAAAGAATTCCTCTGTGCTTTTCTGTCTAGTGATTGATCAAACGATTGGGTTAAAAGTCAAGCTTGCAGAAGATTGCCCACAGAGAAACCATGCACTTAGGGAATAGGCATTGATTCATCCTAGCTAAGAGCAATTATATATCTTCCAAGGCTGTAATGTGTCTTTAATTTATTTAGCTGGCATTTATTTAGTAGAAATTAATCTAAAGAGGGCTTTAACTGCACCTGCCTTTACCTTTTACAATCTTACATGGCACCTGCAGACAAGGTAAACTACAGTCTGAAAAATGCATCTCACCACAGCACCTGACGAATGTCACAGCCACAAGTACTGACAAGGCTCATTCCTCAACAAACAAATATTATACCATTAATTCCTTTACTTATGTCCTGTCACTGTGATGAAAGGGCCGCGATGACAGTTGTATAAATACTTTGTGAGGCCGAGGCAGCTTCTCCTCGTGATTATGCATATTCATCTGGCCTGCCGCAGTCGCACAATGCCTTTCCTGACAATACAAGGGCTGGTATAATTCAAACATATTGCCGACAGTGTACTATGTCAAACATTATGCCAAGTGTGCTGTCGAACCATCCTGGAAGGCTGCACGGCCATAAAGTCACAGACTCATTCTGGTGATTTATTTAGAGCTTCATTTCTGCTGGTTTTATGTGGGAAAACATATAAATTAGATGTGTAAATTACACTTCTTGCATATTCCCTAATGCAGATGATGGTCATATTTACCATTTACGGGGTGATTCTGAAGCCGGTCTATTGTCATCACTTCTTCATGTTTGAAAGCCTGTCATGGTGTCATGATTCAATTAAAGTATCAGCCGTTATTTTTCCAGTCAGACCATACTCTAGCACAGAGTACAAGATAAGTGTGTCACAGTGAATACAAAGTGGCCTCAAAATACCACGTATTGCAAAAGTTGTGAATACATTGTGTGCCAATATACATTACACATAGTTTGAGAGAATGTGGTTGACTCTCAGTCATCCCCAAGACCTGCCTTTCGGGAACAATCTTAAAAACCAGATTCAAACGAACCAGCCCATAAATCGGACCCTCAGGCACCAACCTCAAGACGTGCCCAGAAGGAACCAGTCCCAAATCTGGCCCCTCAGGAACCAGCTCAAAGAACTGCTGTCAGGAGCCCAGCCTGTGGGAATGTTCTACAGTGTGTATGAACCAGACATATGTCAAATAGGAAACAAATGCAGCAGATTTATACTGAAATGCTTGAGGCCCCTACTGTGTCTGGTGGGAAATAGTTTATCTCTGTTTCTTCCATCACCAGTTTCTACCTCCAGTCTGTGTTGGTGGCTGGATTATCTCTCCAAGCCTTAGCCACCACATCTCCTTCTAGGTCTGCAAAGACATCATGTTAAATCAATGTTTCATGAAATGTAATGTAAAGCACTCCAAGTAAAAGTCTATTAACCTCCAGAAATCCTACAGGTATCTGGAAACATGAGGACGAGGAACACATACTTTAAGGGCTAATTAGACCTTTCATATATTGGTACCACTTTACAATAAGACTACCCGTATAAAGGGTTTACGAATAGTTTGTCATTCATTTATTAATTAGGTTGTGAACACTTTGTAAATCATTAATAAGCTTTTATAAGACATGAGATAAACAGGGAAACTGTGACCGGTTGCTTGCCAAATAGTGAGCCCACATTTATCTGTACTGGTAAGCCTTATTATAAATGGTAGTGACTCATTAATAAATGGGAATGTGTTTTACACTTTACAACAAGGCTGCCTTTTGGCAACTATAAATGTTAGTAACTTGTAAATAAATGGTCATAAAGAGATGCCAAGACACATCAAGATGGAAGGGGGGGGGGGATCAACTCAGAGAACAACAGATACCAAGGATGTTGGCTGATGAAGAAGACGTAGTAAGCTAGGTAGCCAATATAAGGCTTAGTCATCTTGCCAAATAGTGAGCCTGTGTTGATGTATGAAAACTATGTTAGAACTGGTTTATAAATGGTTCTTAATGATTAATAAAGTGTTTACAACCTAATTAATAACCTAATTATAAACCCTTTATGAATCATTTATAAGGGTAGTCTTATTGTAAAGTGGTACCCATATATTTAACAAAATCCACAACCTTTCCAAAACATTAACCAAAATATTGTGGGAACCCGAGTCTATGAATTTAAAACCCTGCACTCTGCAAACACAACCATCAACATCTTACAATGTCTCCCTGTATCTCCTGTGTACAGGTTCATCGCAATTTCTTGGAGCTAGATCAGATGAAGGATTTGCCTCGCTGCTCTTGTTCAGTCTAACAATGTGCTGTCCACCGATGACCATTTGTTGTAAAATGGAGGTCCCTGCACCAAGCCATCTCTGTAACAATAGCCAATTAAAGCACAAGCTTGCCTCTATTTATTTGTATTCTTCAAGCCTCTAAAGCTTCCCTTTGTATCTCCTTTCACCTGGTTTATTTATTTTTGTCTATCACCCCCCTGTCGTTGCCCCTTTTTGAGTAAATCCTCTACAGGAGAAATATAGTTGCATTATAATTGGTTCCCAAGCACCCATTCCAAAAGTATCAGTGGTGCAGCACCTCGACCTGGAAGACAGTTCCCAGCAAAGTAAGATAAGTAGGAAGTATTACGGCTGTTGCGCAAACAAGATCAACGACATGCTTGGACGTGCTTCTCAATATTTGGAGTTGGGGGAGCGTACATGGGGCAACTCTGAGACTCTTGAGATAATGAGTAGAGGCACAGAGCATGCCAGAGATACAGCTGTCACCTAATGGACAATTAGGTACCACAAGGCGAGACAAGAGGAGACCACGGGGTCAATCAAAAGTCAACTCTGAGGAGGGATTATTGGATGATTCTTTGGTAAGTAATGATGCATTCAACCCTTTTCATTAGTTAACATGTACACACATTGCAGGTAAGGGCAATAAAGGTTCTTCAAACATTTGAGCACACTGCTCTAGAGAGAAACCAACAACATGAACCCGTCACAGCACCGAACAACCCTGGCATAACGGCTTCTGTGGAACCTAAACAATTGTGTAAATCATTTCATTACTCATAAAATAAACACAATTGTTTCTGCAGTGGACAAGCCATTTTCTGGTTTGACACCCTGTCAGTTATCTGTTCTTTAGTGGTTAAGGCAATATAAGGGAGGCTGTGGCTCAGTGGGTAGTGTGCAAATTGCTCCTGTGGTGATTGTCCACAGTACTGAATGTATGTAAGTCGCTTTGGATAAAAGCATCTAGCAAATGACATGTAATGTAATATAATAGACAAACGGGATTGCGCAAGGGTTAGAAAAACAAACAAATGTTCAGGTAAAAACTGTACAATTAGCAAGCGGAATTGATGCACCGTCGTTTGGTGGACATATAGAGCAACATATAGGCAATTAGGCTCTACATAGCAAGACTAAGATTGAAAAAGTGTGGAGTTCAGTGAGAAACCGTCCTCCCGCAATGAAAGAAGAGGCAATCGGAATGGATGATGCTGCATGCAAGATCTTTTCTTAACCACATCAGTATTTAGAGCAGCATTAACACTTATTATGACTGAGTGATTTCTGAGAGTAAAGTGTAGGAAAACCATATTTCCTAAAGAAGACAGTACTGGAGTTGCTGCTACAAGCAGGAAAGCTTACAAAAACTCTGACAGAATGAATGCATTTGTAATAAAGAAGAAGAGGAGAAGCTTATTTCAAGTGTGTGCACACATTGTCTGAACCGTTTCCTTATTCTGTGAAAAGATATTTAATTAAAGGACATCAAAAGTTCTTTCTGTCTCCTTAATCTCTTTCTGTGGCTGTGGCAGAGGCTGTCTGTAGCTTCATTACAGCTGAATGTCACAGGTACACCGGGCGGGCCAGTCCCTACTAATTGGTTGGTTTATGGTCAATGCAGGGGAATAAAGGGACATTACGCTGTGCAGGGTTCTGTTCACTCCTGACCTCTTGTACCTGTCTAGGTGCCTGGCAAGAGCATGACTCTTCCCTTGAGGATGGATGACTAACCCGAGGACACAAATAAAAAATACCGCACAGCATGACCCGAAGAGACAAAGAGTGAAGACAGATGAGAAGTAAGAGGCATATTTTTAATGAGGAAAATGAGAGGGTGGCGGGATGCGGTGCTCGCTGCTGATGAAAGAGGAGATTACGAGGTGATAGAAGAGGAGGGAGCAGGGTAGGGATGTTGTGCTTAAGGGAGAAGGGGAAGAACAAAAAAAGGAGGAGGCGGCGGCAGTAGTGGAGGCAGAGGAAGGACATGAGAGAAAGTGACAAGGAGGTGCGTTTTTTCTTACTTTTTTCAAAAGTTTTCAAAGTTTAAATAGACGGTAAAGTTGGGAAGAAGATGTCTGCGAGCGTTGATGGTATCTGCAAAACACCCCCAGGTTGGAATAAAGAGACAGTTTGGGAGGCTGAATCATGCAGCTGCTATACTTAATCAGTAGAATGGCCATTGCAGTTTGCATGTGAAAGTGGGATGTGGAGAGATTGAAGTTATTTTTATTTAGATCATACCGAGAGTGGCTTCCTCCCCCTCTCACAGAATAGGTGACATCCTTTAAAGAACAGCCAAAGTCTCCCCATTTCCTGTGATTATGTTCTCATTATTGTGTTAACTGTCGTGTCAATCTGTAATACAAAGTGTAGAGATGAATGACTGCGGAGCGCAGAGAGCGTAAAAGTGGAGCAAAATTGGCAACTTTGATCGAGGTAAAATTAGCTCAGTATGGGTGGAATAGTCAAAATGGTATTTCCTTATACATACAGTATATTGCTAACTAACTCGAATGAAACAGTAGTTAAAACAGTAATATGATTTATTACGGGGTAAATGCTTTCATCGTATTACATTATAAGGAATTCTAAAATATATCATTAAAATCAATAGAATAGACATTATTATAATTTGTCTACACCCATTTAACATGGGAAATGCCAAGGCAGCAGCATGTGAAAGCAAAGCAGGGTGTCCTTATGTTTCTCTTCAACAGCAACACAATGGGACTACCATGCCTTAATAAAATGGTAGCATCCTTAGGAAATGTAGGAAGGTATGAAATAAGGTTTTAGTCAACATTGGGAAAGCTGTCTCATACTTTAGAAAGTACTGGGGGAGACCCAGAGCTTGACCACTATAACTCGCAATAAGTACAACTAAACAAAAATCCCAACAAAGTAACAATATTGGAAATAGTATAAAAAGTGAGGAGATTATATTCGTATTATTAACAAGTGGTAACCTCTGGGTCTAAAAAGTAAAGACAATGGAGTGGTGCAGGAATGAGTCCTAGAAATGACTTTGTGTTTTACCATTTCCGGTTGCCTCGTCTAGAAGTCTTTGTTTTTTTTTTACGTGTTTTTGTTTAAGCGCCTGAATTCAGGTCTGAGCTTTACACAATCTTGTAAGATGTTCATGTTTTGTTCCAGGACATAAAATACGTCAGTAAACACCTGAATCTGAAATGTCCAAAGCTTCAATGGGTCATAAAAACACCTGTTGCGAACAAAGTGACTGAACTGTGCTATAGCTCTGCGATCCTGTGCCAATTCAGGTTGATGGTTCCAAAAACCAAGATGGATAATTCCAAAAATCAAGATGGCAATGGCTACAATGCATAAACTTAAAGCTTGAACACCATACTTAACAAACAAACAAGTGACGTCAAGATGACTCTATTTCTTATTTAGAGTGCATGGACTTTACATTATGGCCATTGAGCAGTGTTCTTTATGGTTGTCAAAACCCTACAACACTTCCTCTGTCTCCAATGTGGCCTAATTGCCAGCTGAGGATTCAATGTTCAATGATTGGTTACTGCAACCTGTGACCCATAACGTGACCCCCTAACATGGACTTTAAACATACCATATTTGTAATTGTAAATGCAGTTCCCTTAATTGTAATGATGTTAGTGCAGTAGTGCTAGCACTTACTCTCTGTATATCCGAGGTGAGCTGCAGCAGTGTTGGAGACGCTGTGGCTCGCAGAGTCTCCGTCCCTCTGACTGGAGAGTTCAGACTGACGTAGGCCACGGCACTGCTCTGTAGGACAACACTGTTATCCTGAAGGGAACACACACACACGCACACACAGTTTATCATCCTTACTCTGCCAATGATATTCCTTACAGTATCATGGTTGTCTTGTCACAATTGTGTCATTATAATTGTATTAGGTTGTAATGTAATTCAATCAAATTCAATACGTTTTATTTATGTATTATTATTATTTTTATTTTTTTATGATTGAACCATTAATCCTTTGTTACTATAGATTAGGGAAACCTGTAGTAATTATGTATAACATGTTTACATTAAACTGGGCCAATAATGTGTAACATTACATTTCAATGTTTAAACACATTTCTTATTGATGCATATGTAGCTGTAATGAACTAGTTTCCAGGTATGAATAAGTGCTGATTTAGAACAGATCAGCTAACTGTGACTGCACGATGAAATCACAGTTAGCTGAAAACAATCATTTTAAAGCAAATAAGCTGGTTTGTATTTGCCAATAATATGTTGGACTCATATAACTGTAAAGTGTTTTTCAGACAGAGAAAGAAAGAAACAACGATTTAATGGCCCCCCTGCAGTGACTGTGAACAGAATTGAGTACTCCCTGGGGGTTCTCCTGTCAAAGAACAACACTATAGAGTTATTTTCAGCTATACAATAGAGTTACATGGGAATATAAATTAGAAGTAGTCAATTATAAATGAGAACTACTCAATTGCCGCCTTTGTGGATTGTTCTTCAAATCTATTATTCCTATCCTGTAAATTCTGTCCACACACATTTTAAAAAGCTGCTGTGTGAACCTTCTCTTTATCATTTTGATTAGTATTTGGCCCATAGCTTGCTAAATGCTAACAAGCCCTAGCAGTAGCATATGTTTTTGTATTTCTTTCTTAAATACATGAAAAGGTCAACATCTTTGACCTGTGTGTTGACATTTAATAAAACAGATGCACTTGAGCCTGCTGACCTTTCCCCACTCAAAGGACCCGATGTTCCCCAGGGCTGAGCCCCCCCACGAGCAGAACACAGTGGTTCGGTCTGGCACCCATGCCTGTTTGGTCTGCTCTGTCAACGCCGCGATCAGCTGATTCATGATGGCTGAAGCTCCGCCTCCCTGGTCGCTGTCATGACGACTGCCAACCAGCACATAGCGATCTAAGAAAATATAGAATGAGAAGTGAAGATACATGAATGCATCTTTTCCTTTGGCAGCAGGTGAATATTGCTATTGTAGCACATGTCAAATGTATTTATGCATGTATTGGCCACATTAAGGAAAATGAAAAGAGAAATCCCCAATACAGTCACAAGCAATAACTGTGGTTAAAGATGTGTTGCTAGGCAATCATCTGCACTAATATGAAAACATGTTGTTTGTTTGTTTGTTTGTAGCCTTGAGATCAAACGATCTCTTTTTCAAGGGTGACCTGCAGCACATTAGTTACAACATGTAACATAAAAACAGAACAACAATAAGGTTGACAAACAACATAATATACAGGGTACAGTTATATACAGGGTACAGTTATATACAGGGTAC
>CALSBZ010046634.1:12490-23100 GCA_943591055.1 Gobionotothen gibberifrons
AAGTAGAAGTACTCAGATCTTGTGCTTGAGTAAAAGTAGAAGTACTCTGATCTTGTACTTGAGTAAAAGTAGAAGTACTCAGATCTTGTACTTAGTAAAAGTAGAAGTACTCAGATATTGTGCTTGAGTAAAAGTAGAAGTACTCAGATCTTGTACTTAGTAAAAGTAGAAGTACTCAGATCTTGTGCTTGAGTAAAAGTAGAAGTACTCAGATCTTGTACTTGAGTAAAAGTAGTACTCAGATGAATGACTTTGTATACTGCAGGGTAGCTTGTGAATTTACTCCAGGTGGAACTAAAGTCTGATTTAACACTTGATTATATTTCACATCATTCATCCACATCTGTGAAGTAACTACAGGGATTAAATACATGTAGTGGAGTAGAAGTACACCATGTACCTCTGAACTGTAGTGGAGAAGAAGCACAAAGTAGCAAAACATTGACATACTCAAGAGGATGTTTAATTGTAATCACAAGTACTGAGATGTGAAGGCAATTAAACACCATTTGTCAGGTTACATCAGCACTGTGGTAGACCTATGATTCATATTAGCTTCTTTCCTTTTTTAATGACAAGTTGAGACTTTCCGCATGTGCTGTGTTTAGCTGTCCTTGTTTGACCTGCAGTCACTTCTCTCCGAGCGGAAGAGCTAGACAGGGGCAAGATTGTGAGGACTGCTGGGAATAACTAATGGCTCTGTAATGGATCCTTTCTACGTTGCATTGAGGGACGTAGCAAATTCCATAGTTGTGACTTATAACAGAACTGTTCAAATTCACAACTTAAGAGGGGTGGAAATAGTAATAATAACACCAGTAGTGATGCCGCAAATTACAGTTTATTTTTGGTTTGTTTATTATTTCACATCTATGACACCCCCGCTTGTTTAACGGTTGCTAAACATCAGTGGAAGATTAATCAAGTAGCATATAAACTTTTATGACCAACAACAATTTAATAAAGCTGATGTACTTGCAGGGTTAGTTCTATTTTGAGTTTGTATCTGTGGTTGATTGCAGTCATTCTCATTAGTTTTGGATTAAAGCGTCAGCTAAGTGAAATGTAATGTGATGCAATAAAGGAAAGCTTCACATAAAGATCCCAAGGCTGATAGATAAGCATTACAAAGCTCAAAGACTAAGATCTTAAAGCAGAAATGGTCTATCAGGTCAATCAATCAATCAATCAATCAATCAATCAATGTTTATTTATATAGCCCAATATCACAAATGTTACATTTGTCTCAGTGGACTTCACAGTTTGTACAGAATATCAGTATGACAATACGACACCCTCTGTCCTTAGACCCTCTGTTCTTAGACCCTCTGTCCTTAGACCCTCTGTCCTTAGACCCTCTATCCTTAGACCCTCTGTCCTTAGACCCTCTATCCTTAGACCCTCTGTCCTTAGACCCTCTGTCCTTAGACCCTCTATCCTTAGACCCTCTGTCCTTAGACCCTCTATCCTTAGACCCTCTGTCCTTAGACCCTCTGTCCTTAGACCCTCTATCCTTAGACCCTCTGTCCTTAGACCCTCTGTCCTTAGACCCTCTGTCCTTAGACCCTCTGTCCTTAGACCCTCTGCCCTTAGACTCTCTGTCCTTAGACCCTCTGTCCTTACTCCTTAGACCCTCTGTCCTTAGACCCTCTGTCCTTAGACCCTCACATCGTACAAGGAAACACTTCCAGAGAAAACCCACAGTTTAAAGGGGAACATGGGAGAAACCTCAGGGAGAGCAACAGAGGAGGGATCCCTCTCCCAGGACGGACAGACGTGCAATAGATGCCGTGTGTAAATTGAAAAGATAATACATTTACAACATAGGTAGACCGAATGTTTGGAAATGCATGTGTGTATAATAAGAAGATGAATCCACGAGGACATCCATCCAGGACTTATGATCCAGGACCACAGCAACAGCCACGACTCAAGATCCAGGGCTCCCGATCCAGGACACAGGACTGCAGCAACAGGATCATCCATGACTCCGGATCCCGGCGTATATAGACACCAAAAAGAAAGAGATGTGGGGAAGCTGGGTTAATCGGAACATGAGAGTACACAGGTACAGACAGAGAGAAGGAAGAAGTAAGATGTCCCCCGACAAACTAAGCCTATATCAGCAAAACTAGGGGCTGAATCTAATCAGCCCTAACTATAAGCTTTATCAAAAAGGAAGGTCTTAAGCGCACTCTTGTGACGACATAACACAAGCGTGATCGGGGGGGCATCATATCTGAGAGGAAGGCAATCAATTATAGTCTTTCATAAAGTTGTCATCAAGCAAACCCACTTCAAATACAAATTAAAAACCATCTCAAGGACAGTGTGTTGTCATGTATAACTATTTTCTTACAGCAAAAACCAACAGATCAAAGACTGTTATTGATTATACAGTATGGTTTTTTTAATAGCATCCTCATTTGACAGCTCTTGGAAAGTATAACAACATCATAAGTAACACTGACAATAAATCTTGCACTGGAAATCTCTCCACGATAAAAACGTGGCCGATGGTGCCCTGAATTTCCAGGGTTGTTAAAAAATATAGTCATGGTTTAGGCAATCGTTAAAAATGTATGCAATACTTGTATGTGTTACGGATGTACAAGGAGTGGACCCAAAAGCACGAAGGCTGACACAGGATTCAAGTACAATAAAAAGTCTTGACTTGAAAAAGCAGAAACAGTACAAAAATATATACAATAAAGAATCTACACCAGTGGCGGTTCTAGAACATTTTACACGGAGTGGCAAAGAGAGGTCATGCCAGGGTGACATGGGAGGGCGGACAGTGCGTACAGTCACTTCTCAGATATGTCTTTGTGTTGTTGTTGAATCACTCCAGCTACTCTGGCCTGCAAGAGTCTACTTGCACTGGTACAAATGCTTGTTTAACTTTACATGTTAGGGCCATGTAGCTAATAAGTAGCTAATAAGTAGCAGAGCCTATAATAAATATAAAATCTGAAAGTATTTATCAAACACATAGGCAGCTGTGTTCAGCCCCAGTTTGACGGTAAAGGATGTATCCTGGTTTAATTTATCTGGCCTCATTGCTGTGATGTGTAATTTACGTGGATTTAATAGTACCGCATAGTTTAGCAAATAAAAGTGATCGATCTCCCAGCTAGCGCTGTCTGCGTAGTATTTTTGTAAGGTAACGTCCCAAACAGCGACCGTCTGTTAAACGGTATCGATTCAAACGGCAGCGTTTTATTGATATTTTGTTTCAAGCTCTCGTCTTTAGTAAAAACAAAACTAGTGGAAGGGGAAATGCTCCCAGGGGAAGCTGATCCACCCTCAGGTGCTGGGACAGCTCGCTCCCTCTCTGCAGCGGTGTGAGCCTAAGATGACATTTAAAATGATTCACTTTGAATTAATGAACTGCTTGTTTCGTTGCTTGAGAAGCTTGTGGACATAGTGTAGGTTTGTTTCTACAAGTACAGTTTCAGGGACACAAAAGTTAGGGGGGCAGCTGGGGGGGCAAGGCTCTGCAGCTGCCCCCCCCTTCCCCCCCATAGATCCGCCCCTGATCTACACTAATGTTTACTAACTAACAACTAGAAAAATACTTCTACCTGATCTTACCTTACTATAAATATATGGACAATGAGTATAACTTAGATGCTTAGATGCAAATAGGATAACGCTGGAGAGTTTGGCAAAAGACACAAGACAATCTGGCCACAAACAAAGGAAGACAGGACACTATATACAAGAGGGAAGTGGGCACAGGTGGAAACAATCAGGGGCGGGGCAGACACTGATGATGGCGGGGAAACAACCAAGTCAGGAAGAAAAGGAACCAGCAACGAGACAAGGTGAATACAAAATAAAACAGGAAGTGGAACATAAATAACTAATCTAACAAAAAACATTTAACACATTTGCCGACGCACAACAGTATGTTACAATTCCAACCGTACTGGTACTGATCCCTTCCTGAATGGTTATGTGACTTCAAAAATAAGGTACATTTTTAGAAGATCATTACACTTTACGGCAAGTCACATGACACATACTTACCATTAAAGCAAATATAGGAACAATACATTTAAAATGTTTGAGCTTATATTTACACAAATGTAATTGTAGTGTTTTAGGTTTAAAGTAGAATGGCAATCCAAGGTCATGTGACACAGGCAGGCTAAATATGTCAGGGCTGTTTTGTGAACTATTTTACAAAAGACCTGAAAATGTTTGGAAAATATGGTTTTTTGGGGGGGAATCCATAGCAAAAAATAGCTTATGATTATCGATGTATCGGTCCTGCAATGTCAAACTAACCATACCTACATATTTTAATGTCTTGCCACCCCACATTTCCTTTGTTGCATCAAGCTTTTACTAGCATATTTTGGTTGCTCAACTGTAAACTCAACATTGTTGAGAAAACTCCCAGCTCTCTATCCAAATGTTGCAATCAAGGCTCTGGGGTTTCTGATCTTAACATACTTGGTGCAGAGAGAAGGTTAAGGGGTTCTTTGGCCCATACAAGGAATGCTAATGGTTCTGACTTCTGTCATTAAACCAAGCAGAACAAAAATATCAGTTTGAGGCCTATCATTCCTGGTCATTATCCAATCTTACTTGACAAGATACCATCCAAAATATGCAGAAACAGGAAATATGTCACGCCAAGATCCAGTAATCAGCTCTTAGACTATAAGTGTCTGGTTTCGTGAGATGCATTACCCTTTGTCCTTTTCGCCTCATGACAGTTTAATGCATTGGAAGTACGGAGGAGGCGTTCTAAAGTGAGGCTCCACAGCTGTGTGGATTCACACGGGGTCCGAAGCCTGACCACAAAAGGCAAAATACAACAGCGACTCTCACGGTCACACACAGTGAATTCAAGAGAGCGAGAGAGAAGATTATTACAGCAGAATGAAGTCAGGCCTCTGTAATGTCTAACGCTATCAGAGTTTGACTCATCATTCGGGTGATTACAGAGAAATGTGGTTTAGCCACTGAATACCACGGGAAAGCCTTTTAAGCATTGAAGACATTTTTCATCAGTCTGGGACTTAATGACATCGCAGCTGCACTTATCAGCATGTTCTAATGAATGTAATGACTGCACGTAACTTTAAAGCAGTCACTTGCATTCATGAACTGTTTGGCTAGTTACTGCTACACTTTGCCTGTCAAGCTTTTCATGCTGTTTTACCAAATGTGCCGTTAACGATAATTGTGGCAGTCTTCCAGCTCTAGATTTGTATTTTTCTTGGATGAAACTGGTAGTGATTTTGACATGACTAAATACTGACGATTGTAGATCATTCTCATATGATTAAGTTTGTCCTTTGCAGGCCACCGTGACGTGTTAAGGTAATAGGCATTCAGTTGTTAGTCGGCATGCGACGTACATGTTCACTGTACATGCTGTGGTCATAAATAAAGCCACCACTTGCCTATGCATTGTGTATTCCTTGTACATACACACATGCATGTATTAAGAAGTATCGACAACTTCTACAACGATGATCTGCAATTCCCGGGCAAAATTAAGTATTCGCAGCAATTGATGATGCATGTACAAATAGTGGTTTTGCCAAGTTTCAGGCTAGGTTTTCACTTTTACCAGAAAATAAGGGTTAGCAGTTAACAGCTCGATTAGCAACTTGAGATGCATTAATGAACATATATATTTGTAGCTAAAAACATTCTGAATCGGGGTCCGAGATGACATTTCGGCCTCTTTTTCTCTCCACACAGACCTGCATTCAAAGCTTGCTCAAACATTTAAAATGAATTTTACTCGGACTAAAGTGGAAACCTGAATTGTAGCTCTTTTCACAGACACAGGTCGGTTCTTTAAAACGGGCGCTTATTTCTTGGAGTTTTCATCCTGTAGCCTCCCCTCTTCCGTTACGCCGTGAGAACTACAACACCGAATGACACGTATACATAGCCAAACATATTAGCATATTGTGCTACACATATGAATGAAAATAAGAAAATGAAAACACAAAACAAATACCTCGTTGGCCGCTTGTCGTGAAAGGAGATTAATCTAGTTCCTTTTCTGTATAACTTTGTCACAGACTTCAGCAGAGCTTCAGACAAAGACGTCAACCCACGTTGAGTTGTACAGTGTAACCACAAAACATGCAGTACCAGCACATGAACAAACATTAGTTCCTATGCACAAGAAGCACATATCGGTTAAACATGTATAACAAACTGTATTAAATCATGCCATATTTAACGATTATAAAATAACATGAAATAAAGTATTTATTTATCTAATTTAACTATGAAATTAATTGCGTTATTCCTTTTAATTAAGGCAACTTCGTTAAGTCATTTACCTGAATGCTTCCTGATACCTAAATCTTGTCACAGCATCTTCATTATCTGCAGTCATATGCAGGTGTCAGTTTATAGAGATGACTGTTGATCCAGCCCACTCTCTTCAGTCTGCGTACAAATGACACGACTTTGCAAAGGCGTGCAATAGATACGCAGAAGTCCGTTTTTGCGTGCATATGATACTCCCACGTTACGTTTGTTATGAACGTATCTTAAATGCGTTTATTTTCTACATATCTTTGCCATTTATTTAACCCTAACCCTAACCATAACCCAATAAGCTGCTGTGTCGTTTATTGCACCGCAAACATTAAAACTGTCATTGGAACGGCGATCAAGCCTGAAGCCACAGAGCTCTTTGTTTTAATGTGTGAGGTGCAATATCAGCGTATCATATGCACGCAAAAACGGACTTCTGCGTATCTATTGCACGCCTTTGCAAAGTCGTGTCATTTGTACGCAGACTGTGAGAGTGTGTTGACAGAGGAAATGCCTAAAATGTGGCTAATACATGCTGATGTTTGCAGCTTACTTTAAAACAGAGCTGATCGGAATAATCAATTCTCTAATTACACAGCTTTGAAGCATTAGTCGACTTTGTGTTTGAACCCAATGTTCCCCTTCAGAAACACACTCTCTCTTGACACTTGTCTGACCTCGCTGCGGTCCTTGACTTCAGTCTGCAGCGTACTTCACTCATCGAGTGGCAAAAACAAACAAGAAGTGGAGCCACAACTCAGACACTCCCTTGTTTATCCTTCCTATCTGCGAGCGGAGCTTCGATTGGAAGTCCTGTTATTAGTTATAGTGCTGCACAAAGAAAATGAGCTGGCAAGCCTGCTATAGTATGAACTATTCATGCGTATCTAAAGTGGCTGTCCTCACATAATGGCTAATGTAAGTAGCCTGCCTTTTGTTCTGCTATCTGCTTCCCCTGGCTTCACACAATGAGGTTATACCACTTGAGAACAACACAGAAAGTACAACATGCTCTTCAACTCCATATTAAGGGAGTTCAGCCCATGTGAGGCTTTCCGTCTGAAAAAGCTGGATTTATTTCAAGTACACATAGTTCAGCAAATTAGAATAGCTTTGACGAAACAAGACGTTTATATTTCAGGCTTCTGGCTGGGTTTAATCCCGCAGGAAAAAGCTCTGCATTTGACTTTGTTTGGATTCCACTGTGTGAAGACCTCCATGGAAATCTCTCTTCCAAAACCCCAGAGTGAGAGGGATTTCTCTGTAGTGTGTTTTTCAAGTCAAGTCCTGTTTATACTTTCAGTTGGACTGTGATTTAGCGGTTTGTTTGATCCTGTTATTTTCCCTCCCGCTTACATTTTGTTATCGTCTTGTTTCAAGACAAGGGCCCAGTGTTTTTTAGAAAACACCTCAGTAGTACAAATCATTACCTGAAAACATTTGAAGGAGCTCTGTTGTCTGAAAACCTGATCAAAACATGATTATGACGGTGTGTGTTGATGTGGCAGGGTGAGTCAGTAACCATTACGTCCTCTTAAAGACATCTGGAAAACTATCTTATTCACACCCTCTTTGCCAGTTGGTCTGTGAATGCTTATTTGTCAGCTGATGCCAAAAACAACAGGTGGCTACAACCGATTAGCCATAGGTAGTTAAAGCAGCTTATACGATACCACATCTTTTTGACAGATTTTCTACTGAAAGTGTGTAACTTAATGATATGTTTCAGTTTCACTGTAGCAGCCAATTTCATCAACATCTGACAGCAACATGACTCCTTATTGTCTCAAAAGAGTCACTAGTGGTTAAACAAATAAAAATGTTGGGGATGGGATATTGTGATTTAAGCTATGCTAGTGTTGTAGCACAATGTCAGTTGGTCCAGAGTGAAATATCTGTTGTATTGCCATAAAAGTTAGCTAACCCTAACCCTGTGTGCTTTTACAAGCCTAAAATGTCATTTATTTTCAAATGTTAACATGCTAACGTGCTAAACTAATTTTATTCATCTAATTATTAGATGGTTATCATCAGTTTATTAGTATTGTCACTGTGAGAATGTTAGCATTCTGACGTTAGCTTTTGATTTAAAGTACCATAAATCTAAATCTCACTGTGCTTAATCTCAAAATCAATACAAGGATTTTTCGGAATACTTTTTAGCATGAAATAAGGTCTGTTGCTAACACAAGCTGAAGAGATCTTAACGTTTTGTTCAAAGACATAAAATACGTCATTAAATACCCCACTGGTTAGTATCTGAAGCTCCTATGTGTCTATGTTGCTAAGTGACTAAATAAGACTTGTTAACGTCATCATGTCAAACATTAGCCACATTTAGCTTAGCGGTGGTGACGTGAAGTCATGTGACCGTGCTGTAGTTTGTGTATAGCCAAATGTAAGCTTAAAACATGTAAGTAAAGCGAAAGTGTACTTAGTTGCAATTCACAATACACTTAGTTTCAAGTACACTTTTAATAAGCACACTGAAATACCACTTTAAGTATTTCCGAAATAGTATATTTTATATTTAGTACATTAAAATTGAACTAAATGACATCTATTTTTGAATTATACTTTTTAAAAGTACATTTTAAACATACTTTCAATTAAGCACAAAAAGTAGAAGTATACATACACTTTTGTATACTTACATTATATTTCTAATACACTAAAGTATACTACTTTTTGACCTGGGTATCATAAACATAGGTCTTATTTTCTACTATATTTCAAAAACCAATTGACAAATCTTGTTGCTTTTACTCTTGGGAACCAGGGCGATGCTTAGCCTACTTCGAGGTCAACCTACAAAATCACATCATCACTACATCACTCTTTACACTGATGTTGATGTTTTTTCTCTCACATGCAATGCTGCTACGTTTTTTCATTCACATTTGCGCTTCAAGGTTAAAAAACGTACAACATCCCGAGTGATGAAGGGAGTCCCTGCAGCTTTGGACAACCTTGTCTGGTTCAACATTCGCTCAGTGGGTGAGTTTTAGAGCTCTGGGTTGACCTCATGGCTGCCAAATAGATCAGTAAATGCTTACACGGCGACAGCAGGGCTTGTCTCATGCTTTTTTTATTAGCCTTCTGTAAATAAAAGTATGTAAATAGGCCATACGGGACGTAACCCAAATTGTTTTGTGGAACACGGTGCTCAAATAAAAGATCACTCCCCTGAGGAGGGCCTATTATATTCGGAGGCCAAGAGGAAATTGGCTGAAGTGATTAGATGAATGCTACAGAAATACATTCTCACAAATCAAACTGTTTGACGTACGTAAGTGAAAAGAACAAGGAGAGATGGTATCTTTGAGTTGTGTTATTGTATTATTTTGTCAGCAGGGACTTTGTGCCAGATGAGAACAAAGAATGACTTCACGCAACATCAGCTGTTTGTCTTATTTCCCAAACTGGCCTTCAATAACTTACATAAGCTGTCATGCACAAATATATGCATGGCGGCTTGTGTAGGCAGTTGATCTATGACCACAGGCCTGTGTGAGCATATTTGCTGTGCATTATTTATTGTGGTTCAAGATTTGTGTTCAATTGATGTGGTAGACTGAGGATTTGTTTGTGGGTAAGAAACATCCTTCAGTGTTTCAGGAGTAAAGGGCAGTCTCTTACTTTAGTCATATTAACCATTAATATATTAATGTTGACACAATTGCAATGAAAGGGAGAACAGATAGTTTTCTCAAAATCAGTTCTTTCTTTGAAGATAATTGTGGTTTCCTTTAAAAAGTTTCAATATATAGATTTTGAAACTTTATTTTAGTGTACTTTATCTGTTATTGTTATTAGTAAATTGGCCAGCTTAAGCTTAAATTACAGCACGGTCACATGACTTCACGCCACCACCGCTAAGCTAAAGGTGGCTAATGTTGGGCTATAAAGGAACTACAGCACGGTCACATGACTTCACGTCACCACCGCTAAGCTAAAGGCGGCTAATGTTGGGCTATAAAGGAACTACAGCACGGTCACATGACTTCACGTCACCACCGCTAAGCTAAAGGCGGCTAATGTTGGGCCTATAAAGGAACTACAGCACGGTCACATGGCTTCACATCACCACCGCTAAGCTAAAGGTGGCTAATGTTGGGCTATAAAGGAACTACAGCACGGTCACATGACTTCACGTCACCACTGCTAAGCTAAAGGTGGCTAATATTGGGCTATAAAGGAACTACAGCACGGTCACATGACTTCACGCCACCACCGCTAAGCTAAAGGCGGCTAATGTTGGGCCTATAAAGGAACTACAGCACGGTCACATGACTTCACGTCACCACCGC
>CALSBZ010046634.1:31658-43716 GCA_943591055.1 Gobionotothen gibberifrons
TTCATGTCTCTTCTACATCAACATGTGTCCCCTCTTCTTCATATCTCTTCTACATCAACATGTGTCCCCTCTGTGGAAAGAGATTCTGAAAGTTTCAGGAACAAAGATTCTCTCTCTTTTTGTCCTGATCCATTCATATAAAAACCTGTCTGAAAATTAGCTGATCAGATTTTGGCCACTTTATGATGTCATAACGATTTTTTTGGCTTGTGTAACCATTAGCCAATCACCAACCAAGGTAACCCCCACCTTATCACCTGAATCTCCTCCTAGAGCACCATTAGCCACTTTCACACCAAGTACTTTGCCGTACTTAGTGCCCCGGCACTTAATACCCCAGGGCACTAAGTACCAATCGCGTTCACATCGGAGTACTTTTCCCTCTGGGAAAATTACGCAAATGAGCCGCTGACGTCACTTCTTCTTCTTCTGCTTTGGGTTTACTGGCAGGCCACAAACAACTTCACGCCGTATACTGCCACCCGAAGTCCCCGGAGTTGGGGACTGGCTTCAGTGGAAGCTGCTGGGAGTCCCAGCAGCTTCTACTGAAGCCTTCCGAGTAAATCGCCAGAACGCCGACACCTCCTCCTCTCCACCACTCCCATGTTTTTTTTTGTGTTGCCATAAGTTATTCTCTCTCCGTTGGTGCGCGGGGCTAATGCTAATGCCAGCAAATACAATGGCGGCTTCAAAAAACGTTTCTGAGTTTTACGGGGCGTGGTTTGCAATTCGCCCAGCCAATCGAAATTGGTACTTTTTTCGTACCACCTCTCTAGCAGGCACTAAAAATGGGGGTAAAAGTTCCCGGCACTAAGTACTCTTTTTGGTGTGAACGCGACATCAGGGGTACTAACGGAACTAAACGGGAAAAGTACGGGGGAAAAGTACTCCGGTATGAACGCTCTATCGTGTTCTTTTTAACCAAATCATTCTCAGAGGGGCGTGGGGAGGGGCTCCTTATTTTCATCTAAAGTAACAGACAGAGGCTGCGTTTCACTTCTCTTATTTTTCATTTCCCCGCTCCTCGGTCCTCGGTCTCACCGGAAGTTGATTTGTCTGCGCCATCTTGAGTAGCGTCCCATGGCTCTTATTTCTGCTGGAGGAGCGAGGAGCGAGGAGCGAGGAGCGATAACGGAGGAGCGATAACCGAGGAACCACCAGACCATCCTTCGATGAAATCCTCAGACACTCGCCCCGCCCCCTTACTGTGTATCGCTCACTGATTGGACGAGGCAGTGCATGCACTGATCTGATGCTTCTTGACATGAGAGCAGTTTCCCAGCGGAGTGAAGAAAATACATGAACCTCACGGGAGTCACTCCTCAGTCTATACTGTGTTTTGTTTAAATTAATGCATCATTTAGTTACAAATATGTGATATATCTGAACAACAAAGTGGACACAAATCATTTTATTCATTTATTGGAAACATTTTCATGATCCCTTTTTTTCGTTTATACATTTTAAGAATGGCGTTTATCTTTTTTGAGAATGAGTTCTTATTTTATTTTATTTATTTGGGTCTACAACAGATGATACAAATGTTTGTGTCAGTACATGTGTACTAACAGAGGCGGGGCTGTGTGTGGAAATAACGGGGACAGAGCTGGCTGCTGTCAGACGATCAGCCAGGGGTGGACTGGCCATCTGGCATACCGGGCATCGTCCCGGTGGGCCGTTGACTAAATGGGCCGGTCTGATTAGTCACTAGCACCCCCCCCCCGCTGACGCCTTACTAGCGGACCGAGGTGGGCCGGTCGGCGAATTCACTCGCCCCCCCCCCGCTGACGAACTTACCAGCGGACCGAGGTGGGCCGGTCGGCGGAGTCAAGATGCCCGGGCTGATTTTTAGTCCCAGTCCACCCCTGCGATCAGCTGTGCAGCATCATCACAAACGGACGACGCTTCACGTGACGCTCCGGAGGAAAGGACGTCCCATTGCTCTTAAAACTAATTTCCCTGCTTCTCGTGGCTTCCTTGCGTCCCTCCATGCTTCCTTGGTGGGAGGGACTAGTCACAGGGAAACGACGCAAGTGAGGGACGCAAGGAATCCATTTAACCGAAGTGAAACGCACCCAGAGAATCAGCACTTTTGAAACGGGGCTGAAACAGAGGGGATTATGGGTAATGCTGCAATGATCTGTATCAGAGACAGGTTCTGGATATATCTGAGACCTGTGATATATTGATGAAAAACAGTATGATAGGGGACCTTTGAGGAATCCTTGATGGGAGAACTGACTGCATTGTGTAATGTGAAAAACAACAGAATGGCGAAAGAAATTTCCCCGTGAGGGATTAATAAAGTATGTCCTCTTCTTCAGTACATGTTCTCTTGTGCAATACACCTACCAAGCGTGTAGTTAATGCGCTGAACGGCTGTCCAGAAAATGACTGAATGATGAATATGTCCCGTAAATCATTGTGCTTTTTTTCTTGTATGAACTGAGTCACTCAACAATGCACTTCCTTGTCCTTCCAGCAATTGATCCGCACGCGAAGTTGATCGGATGAGCGTTTGTCGAGAAAACTGTCATGAAGATTCCTTTAATTTCTGATATATGACACTTTTAAGGAAGGTAATACTCAAGGAGGAAGACACAAACATATTTCTAAACAGGAAAAACAGCTTTATGGCTAGAAATAAACATTTTCCATTCAATCTAAAGGTGTTCTTGAACAATGGATCAAGTGATACGTATACTTTGCCCCAGTTTCCCTTATTTCTTCATAGAGTTCTAGCGTCTTTCAGCTCATTGTTTTGTTTTTTAACCCGCAACTTCACTGTTTTGGTTTTTATCGACCCTCCAAACACCTAACGTCTGACAGACACACTTAGCAACTATTGGTGAACATAATCGAGCATTTAGCCGCTAAAGAGACGGATGTGAGCCTCCAGAAATGGTGGAGACCAAACCTGGAGCTACAAGTCGAGTAGCCTCTTCATCCAACCCAGTCTCACGGCATTTCGTGTTATAGTCACGAAATTAATTTAATCTATTGATTCGTGTTCACCGACACGATTTTCGCATTTTTTCGTGTCACACAGAACGATTTTAAAAGCAATGTATTTCTATTGGTAGTATGTTTCGTGCCTGCACCACGTCTTTTTGTCCGGTCGGGTCTTGGAAGACCAGAAGCTGTGTGGATCATAAAAACATTTTCTTATTCAATATCTTACCCTAAGCCTAACCCTTTTATTTTAAATTGTATAATGTCTGAGTTTTTTTGCCGTCCGCGAGGAAAATAAATGTCTCAGAGCCTCAGAATACATGACGTTCACATGACAGGGGTGGTATTTGGAGCATTCGACCAATCACAAACACGGAGAAGCGTACTGACAGCGCAGCGTCATACTTCCTCAATGAAAAGTCAACTATATAATTAGACAAATATGAAGACGTTAAACTTTAAACATCCATGACTTAAACACTTTATCCAGGATCAAAGCCACATAGCTGCACCTGCAAGGTGAATACAGCTGGTAAAAGAAAAAGTGTTTGAATGCGTACATTAACAGGTTTATGATATCACTGCCCGTAAGACACGATCTGACTTTACTTACATTTGACTCGAGTGTTTCGTCAACTTAATGTGTTGCTTAAAATAATACTTCTGCATACACTATGTGGCACTGTGAGTGTTGCACGGCCAGATACGGCTCAGCTGACTGACGTGCAATATATTCCGTGTGTAAATCGAAGAGATAATACATTTTACAGCATATAGACCGTAACTTTGATCCAGTTACTTGTGTTGTGGCAGATATTTAAGTAAGCTTTCTTAACGATAATGTTATAATAGTCAGATTGCTCTGAAGATGGGAGGTGATATTCTATTAATGTTCACGTTCACACAGTCGGTGATTTTTGCCGGCCGGCTTTCCTGCAACGGCAGTTTAATCTGTATGTCCTTTCTCCTGTAATGTGACTTGATCGCTTTAAACTCCGCACCCCGCTCCGCACACGGAGCTCTGATTGGTCAGCAGGCAGTGCTTTCACTGAGTTGAGCTCTTAGCCTGCAACCTAACCAGGGGGGTATACTACGAAGCAGGATTTTCGTTTAGCAAGATAACTTCTGGGATTTCCGGTACTACGAAGCTGATTCACTTTTTAGCGAGCTAGATCTCCATGGTGACTTATCCTGGAACCTAGTCTGTGCTCCGACGCAGGATATGTTCGAGGATAAGGGATCAACTGTGCGGAGTTCTTCTTCTTCTTTGCTTTAATGGCGAATCGCTTGCACTTGGAGCATATATCGCCAGCTACTGTTGATTTATTAAACAGCCCGTATTGTTCATGTAGAACAGTGTTCACGTAAGCCTGCACATTGATTTTATTTTTGTAACATTACGTAGCCTACAGTCCGCGGCACTGTGAGTGTATCACATCATAATATATCATATATTTCCTTATCTGAGTCAGCTTATTGAGCCGTATTTGGCCGTGCAACGCTTACAGAGTCACTGTATGCAGAAGTATTATTTTAAGCAACACATAAAGTTGACGAAACACTCGGAGCATATATCGCCACCTACTGTTGATTTATGTAATGTATAAACTGCCCGTATTGTTCATGTAGAACAGTGCAAGCCTGCACATTGATTTTATTTTGTATTGAATGTAACCGTTTCAATAAGGATACATCTATTACAGGTTGAGGTAGAAACCATGGTGGAACAGCTGATAACAACAGTGTGCAGAGTTTAAAGCGATCAAGTCATATTACAGGATAAAGGAAATACAGTTTAAACTGCTGTTGCAGTTCAAATCACCGACTGTGTGAACGTGAACATTAATAGAATATCACCTCCCATCTTCAGAGCAATCTGACTATTATAACATTAGCGTTAAGAAAGCTTACTTAAATATCTGCCACAACATAAGTAACCGGATCAAAGTAACAGTACAGTCCGCTCCGCGGCAAAGTTTAACTTCTTCATATTTGTCTAATATTATAGTTGACTTTTCATTCAGGTAGTATGACGCTGCGCTGTCAGTACGCTTCTCCATGTTTGTGATTGGTCGAATGCTCCAAATACCACCCCTGTCATGTAAACGCGCACCTAACTAGATAGGATGCGGCTGGCTTGAGCAAATGAGTTGATAACCAGCGTTGTAGGACAGTTTAGCGAGAGCGGCTTTGTTTTTGGATTAAGTCAACCGGATAACTCAAAACATATCCAGGATAGGTTGAACTAGTTTTGTAGTATACCCCCCTGGTCCCGACCAGGTTAGCCGCTAAGCATAAGTTACCATGGAAATCTAGCCTGCTAAAAAGAGAACCAGCTTCGTAGGACCGGAAAGCCGGAGTTTTCCCTGAATTTCGCCGGCTAAGCGAAAATCCTGCTTCGTAGTACAGGGCCCAGGATCCAAATGAATGCTGAAGTTGCTCCTTGTCTACATGTTTAGAACTGTTTGCTAACCTTATTGCCATCTTTATAAGATAATAGGGTGTTGCATTGCCCCAGAGTGAAGAAAGCGAACAAAATAAATCAATGCAGCTCTAAAGAATATCGAGGATATTAAATCCATTTTATTAACTGTATACATGCTCGGATCCAGACATATTACTCAGACAATAAATCAAAGTTACCATAAAACATATGCATGCCAAATACAGCCAGGTATTCATTACACATCATATTTGTATTTACTTGCACATCTCAAAACATTCTCTTGCACTACTTTATTTGTTTTAATGGTGTATGTCCTATATATATTCATGTTGCACTGTTGTTGGAGCCTGGACTTCAGTTTTTCATTGACATATCCACACTGTTGCTACCAGTGGCGGACGGCCCATCGGGACTAGCCCCCCCCCCGTTGATAATTGACTAGCGGTATTTACTAGCGGTATTTACTAGCGGTATTTACTAGCGGTATTTACTAGCGCTACCGAGGTGGGCCGGTCGAGAGTCCCAGTCCGCCCCTGGTCGCTACACATGACAATAAAGCCTTGAATCTTGAATCTAGAAGTACATAACCAACCAAGTCATGATCCGCTTTGACTTGACTGATGAGGAAAGAGCTCTGGTAATTAAAGGTTGATTGCTGGCAGAGTCGACAGCCATTCATACCGAGGAGACACCGAGCTGAGTGAAACACCAGCCACTGCCTAACATCGGTTAAAATGTGAAGACAGTTAAGGGCAAGGACAAGTAGGAACAGGATTAATGTAGCTGCCTAGAGCAGAGGCTGGAAATGGGAACAGCAGCGAAGTTTAAAATAGCTCAGACTAACCACATGTCAGAGTGTTTGAGAGAGAGAAAAGAAGCTGTGATAAAAACCAGTTTTTCCTCTCCTCTGAAGAAAGATTACTCTGTAAAGAAGTGACAATTCTGAAGAATAAAGATCTATCTCAGACTCCACTGTCTTTTGTGAAAGCATGTTATATTATTAACAAGGTGTGTTCTGTTACATGTCGCCATTAAAATGTCCAAAAATGACAACACCAGTGATTTGTTTGTTGTTCTGAATGTTTCCGGCAACTGTCATGCATGGAGAAATCTGTCATTTTAATCAAGGTGACTACCTGTTTTATTTGGTCGTCTGAGCATGCGTCATAACCAGGTGTGGTTGTCTGCCAGAAGATGTCATTGATTGACATTTAGTGACATTTCCACAAAACACTTTTTAGATTTTGCTCGTTTTTTTAATCGTATGTTCAACAGGACAAAGGATTTTGCTCGTTTTACGTCTGGGTCTTACATCCCGTCCACACAGCAGCGTTAAAAGAATCTTCCAACGCTTCTGCCCATTGACTTTGAATGGGGTGACGTCACTTTGCCTCACTTTTCGCCGAACTGCATTCTGGGGAAGCAAAGCGGAGATTTCCAGGCATCTCAGGATTCAAAAGTTGAGCAATGTTCAACTTTTGAAGCTGAGGTGGAAGCGTCAGCCAATCAAATTCCGTTTATTCAAATCTGACAGTACAAGCGCTAGCCAATCAAACCGCGTGCAAGCTGGGAGTGACATACCGCAGTTCATTTTCTATATTCCTAAACATGGAGGAGGAATGAGTTATTGCGGTAGCAGATCACCCGGTTCTTTATGACCAGTCCCTATTAACTTACCGGGATACAAACCGGAGGAACCAGGCATGGGGGGAGGTGGCAGAGACAGTGGGTGAAACTGGGAGGTTTTCGCCTGTTTGGGGATTTTATATCCAGTTTACTTCGTTTTAACATTGCTATTGCTTTGTATGTCGGGGGCGGGACATTCATGTGATTGGTTGTTGGTCGCGTTGCTCGCAAAAAATCCACAAGCTTCAAGACACGCCCACCTCCAAGATTTTCAAGATTTTTTTAACGCGGCTGTGTGGACGTACCGTTAAAGCTATCAAGATTCAAATCTTACATCCCAGGCTCCTCCAACAGAGCAACACAATAAAACAGATAAAATAGTGCAAGTAAATACAGAGAACCAAGCTAAGCTAACGTTAGCTCACAGTCCCTCCATCGGCGGTCCACTGAGCAGAGTGTCAGAGAATCACAGATTTTTAACTTATTATTCTCTGTAAACACAGTTTGTATTTACTGTGACCGTTTGTTTTGGATAGGAGGTCACATCTATGTGGAGTTTGGCCCCTGGTTAACATTTCATAGCAAATCCTTAATTGGAGAACTGACTGCAATGACATCAATAGTGGAAAAGACAACAACTCCTAATATCCAACGCTAATTCAAGGCGCCACTAATCTGTGTCTTTTGTTATGATTTTGATTGAGCGTTCCAAAAAGGATGTATTTTTGGAGCACTGGGCAGTGAACTTGAACTCTGTCAGATCAGATGTAGGTAATTATGTAATCACAGTGTTCACGTCACCAGTCTTCGTCATCCAACATTATTTCTTACTGTCATTACTGCAGAAGAATATTAAACTAATGCATTGAGTGGATGGATGAATCTGCAGTGGTGCCTTCTCTCTTTCTGTGGCTGACCTTTTCAGAGTAATGCAGTCTCCCATGAAAAGATTGAGCTTTTCTCACATTAATATTCAGTAATGGATTTTCCATTTGATTTATACAGTAACTGAATGGTAAGAGGCCTGTGCTGTAGCGCTATTTCACACTTCAGTGAGTCAAGGAAGCAGCCATTTATTATCCACGCCTGGTGAAAGACAGGAATGATAACGTGAGCGGCTTAGTGAACCGATCAGTCAAGCAGCACAGATTATAAAGGTGCAGGCATACATGGGTGGACAGGGAGTCATATGACTTTGGTGGGATGTTAATACTCTTTGACAGTAAACCAGATATTCCAATATTTCTATACTAAGTCTGTCAATATGCATTGAATAATGGTGGAGGTTTTATTCTGACGTGCCTATGGCAGTGATGACGTGTTGCAGACTGAAAGGTCAGGGAACGCTGATGGAGCAGCTATATCATTCAACTGGATTTCAGCAGTGGCGAACCGTCAGGGCCTTCAAGGTATTCAGAGAATACCCAGTGTTAGGGAAATAATTTGCTTAGGTATTTATCCTTTGACACAGTTCATCATTTTCTCCTCTCACTGTCTCCTTTCCCATGGCATAGGTCTACGGCCTTGGGTATAGCTGCTATCTCTCTTAAGGAGGGGCAGCTTGGGCGCATTGTTGTTGCCAGTCTATGGACGAGAGCTCTAGTTAGATTCAGGGTCCATATTGCTTAGTCTCGCTGATAAAGAATGTTGACTATTACACTTCGAACTAGATAAAACATCGAGCTGCAGAAAGAGTTCTTCAGAATTGGTTTGGCAACCGCTGTGTCAACCCGTTACACACCACCTGTCTTGTCAACTCTCCGGCCGAAACTCCAAATAAACCGTCAGTGTTTGCCATCAAAGCTCCAGCTCTCCTCGTGTCTCCTTCATGAGTCGGTGACTCCCACTGCATTGCTACACAGAAGTTTCCTCCACACCCTGGAACACTCAGATAAAACAAACCAAAAATCGATTTAATTATATAAATAAAATGTATTGTAGTGCCGAAGGATATGGAGTCAGAGGCGGTGCAATTGAGGAACAAAGCTGGCTTTATTGAGCAGCAGCAAAGCAGGTGTTATCGGGTCGCAGCCCGGGGAGAGAAGAGAGAGAGAGAGAGGAGGACACAGTATATACAGTGAACACGTACAATGTCCGTGTGGGAACAATAACCCCTACCCCTTAGTTCCGTGTATGAATTATGTCCCAGTGTTAATAGGTGGTCACCACAGTATATCAAATGAATAAATGAGAATGGTATCTGTGTTGTTGATCTGTGATATTACAGTGTTACGTTGATTTGTTTCTCCTTCTCGGTCCATGCACGACGCATTTCAGTGGTTTTGTGTTAGAAAAGAAAGCAACCAATCAGATCGTGTCCTTCAACCAAGGTATTCGACATCCTTGATCGAATGCCCTGGCCGTTGCACTGAATGAGAGCGTACGTTTGGACTGACAGTTTGATCAACCAATCATATATCGATTTGTAGCCAATGGGCGTGTTCTTTCAGAGTTTCCCTCGGTTCCAGGTGCTCTAGAAGGCCCGCTAGTTCACTGGCTCGAGACAGAGGATCTAGATAAATGCCACGAAGCAATTCATGACGTTTTATTGTTTTTAACGTTGAAATGAGAAGTGCAACAGGTGAAGATGATGTTGTTGGGGAATTGTTGTGAGGACCCTTTTCAAGACGACAATTCAGTGAAAAGACAGACATTATAATGCCGCGAGGGGGCGGCCCGGACGTAGTTTTTACAGTATTACGGCTTCCACGGATGAAATGTTTGTATGGATTTTTTTTCATATCATGATATTAAGAGCATTCTCGAGCCGGTTTCTCAAACTTACCTACCCCTCCTTTAACTGGTTCTTCTCTGTTTTTAAAAGTGTGTGGTTCTAGTCACTTTGCTCAGCGCTACTGCTTGTTACAACTTTTATTTGCCATAGCCTACTCGCCATTAACTGTTATTGCTCAGGTTAATCTCGCCCCCCTCCGACGTAAGCGTGAAGTATTGGTACTTGCCGGGCACCCGAGCTGGGCCAGCTAAGCACCGGGTTTCGGGACTGAGAGCCGGCTCCGCTGCGGTGGAAAACAGGAAGAACCAGAGCTAAATCAGGCTCTAGCCCGGAACCACGCTGAGCAGAAAGCCAGTTGCAATATTATATTACAACAAATAGACATTGAAATGGAATCGTGGTTAGAACGTAGCAGCACTACAGCAGGGAACGTGGACAACGGAGAAAAAAAGACAGCCAAAATTGAGCCATCAAAATGCCGTCAATATCAGGAGGCGTATGCTTTGATGGGATTCACGTCAACAAACGGCAACCCGCCCCAGGCATTGGGTTTTTTCTGTGGGGATAGCATACCCTGCTTGATTGTTGATTTTGCGGTACTGAAGAAGACTTGCAATTGAGACCAAAAACAATAAGGAAAATGTTAACTGAAGTAATTATTTAAGTGAGAAGTATAGGGAAATGTTCTCATAGACTTCTGTACAATTAGTCTTTTCAGACCTGGAGGTGGCCAGTGTTCACCTGACGACTATGGTTTCCTTTTAGCTCTTTGGTCTCCACCATTCCTGACATTCTTTTCTTTTGCTGCTATGTGCTAATTAGTGAGCTTATTTTAATGAAAACAGATGTAACTGCTGGACTCCTAGCTACAGAGAGCGATGACAAGGAACTAAAAACATGAAGTTATAGGCTCTATAACCAAAACCAATTTGTTTTAAATACGCTATAAACCTCCTCAAATCTCCGGGAACAGAACCAGGAACGGCTGAATCTGGTGGAAATTCTCTGTGGGTTCATCATTTCACATTACATTTGTCATTGTTGATAATAACACATAGATAAGAGCAGCGGTGAAGTTGACATTATCACACAGTCATTTCACAGATTAAGCAAAGTTGTGTTTGTTTGACCGGGCGACTGACCTTGCATGTGTTTACATATGAAATACAGTTTACATTTGTAAATGACTATAGAAGTGTGTGCAGTGTACGTGCCACTTCCTTTACTCCTGGGACAAACAGTTGCAAGGAAACTGTGGTCGACTGGTCTCTTCTCAAACCTCCCATGTGTTCAATCTTATCCCAAAGGCAACACAACTCTTCTTCTTAAATAGTTTTCCCCCAGAGCCTGCAGCTTCCTGGACGACCTGCTGCTGGTTTGTCTATCTAATGTATTTCAGAGAAACCCTTGAGTATGTGGTTTTTGTACGTGCAGGAACACATTGGAAAATAATTAGCAGGAAACCAGATTTGTAGGAGCAATAGATCATGAGGACATTTGGTTGGAATATGGGAGAGGACAGGTGGGAATATCTTGAGGGTTAACATATTTTTCTATACCCTGAATTTTAATTTTGAAATAGGAAATAGTTATGTAAATACATTGAGGTAAAGGCACTCATGAATTGTATTTGTTGCATGATGGACAATCAGAGATTAAATCCTCATCTAGTGGATAGATAGATAGATAGATGGATAGATAGATGGATAGATAGATGGATAGATAGATGGATAGATAGATGGATAGATGGATAGATAGATGGATAGATAGATGGATAGATAGATGGATAGATGGATAGATAGATGGATAGATAGATAGATAGATGGATAGATGGATAGATAGATGGATAGATAGATAGATAGATAGATAGATAGATAGATAGACAGATAGATGGATAGATGGATAGATAGATGGATAGATGGATAGATGGATAGATAGATGGATATATAGATGGATGGATAGATAGATGGATAGATAGATGGATAGATGGATAGATAGATGGATAGATAGATAGATAGATGGATGGATAGATAGATAGATAGATAGATAGATAGATAGATAGATAGATAGATAGATAGATAGATAGATAGATGCCCTATACACAACAGAGCAGGGAGCCATGGATGAAGATTCACAGCCTCGTACATGACTGAAAAAACAAACTAAATGTCTTCATCGCTCAAGAAAGTATACCCTTTTACCCCAGCCATTGTTTGTATTTCTTTGATGTGAGTTGACTGAAGACATGCCAGCATTTAATCTGCAGCGCTGCAGCTCAACAACCGGGATAACTGTTATAT
>CALSBZ010046636.1:0-21236 GCA_943591055.1 Gobionotothen gibberifrons
CAGTGTAACAAGGCCGTTTTCAACATTTGACAGATTTATGCTTAATTTTGATTATTATTATTGACAACATCTACTTAAACAAAGTAATTCATTATCTAATGTTCAGCTTTTATCCACAAAAGTGTATCTTTCAGAACATTTCTGAGACAATTAATCATAAATCAGTCAAATATTGAAAAAGGCCTTGTTTCACTGAAATAGCATCAAAATCACAAGCAGAGTCTGATTCTTAACAAAATCTACTAAATCAAAGTACTTCATTATCTAATGTTCAGCTTTTATCCACAAAAGTGTATCTTTCAGAACATTTCTGAGAGAATTAATCATAAATCACCACTATAGTTCTTTCGAATCTTTAATCTTCTTCTTATTAGTGCGGATGCTGACAAACAGACTGGACTTTAACGGACTGTCTCAGCCTATTATTTTCTGTCTGATGGAGACTTCATACTGACTTCAACATGTTCCACATATTTTATATAAAGGGCGACTGTGTGCTGCGACTGTGTGCTGCGACTGTGTGCTGCGACGCGACTGTGTGCTGCGACTGTGTGCTGCGACGCGACTGTGTGCTGCGACTGTGTGCTGCGAGTGCGGTCGTCTTTCAACCAGAAGGTTGTGGGTTCGATCCCAGCCCATGCAGTCAACATGTCGATGTATCCTTGGGCAAGATACTTAACCCTGAGTTGCTCCCGATGGCATGGCCAACGGTGTGTGAATGTGTGTGAATGTTAGTTCCTAGAGCAAGTGGTACTGCTCTGTATGAATGGGTGTGAATGGGTGAACGACATGTAGTATGTAAAGCGCTTTGAGGGGTCTTAAAGACTGGATAAAGCGCTATATAAGTACAGTCCATTTACCATTTACCATTTATACATTATTGGTGGCGTATGGTTTTAGTCGAAAAGTTTGGAGTCAAAATATTCTGCTGCTTTTCAAAGCCTTTTTACTTTCTTTTCTCTTCTTAATGCACATTCATTCACTACTACTTACATCTGATATTTAACTCCTTCAGCCTACTTTCAGCTACAGAAACCATTCAACTATTACATTATTCAGCTATTTCAGGACATTGAGGCTATACATGTTGTTGTTTATACCTTTTTTTAAACCTTTTCTTTTAAATATGAAGCTTCTTCACTATTTTTCCTACTCTTCCAGTTTAACATTTCACTTTCATGTTTTCAACTAAGTCATTGCAATTCATTTGAGCTGTAACAATTTGATTCAAATCATTTCACTTTTCTGCATTTCTCCGCTAAGCTCAGCAACACACTTACTTGGTTTCTGTAGCTAAAAGCAGCTACAGAGACCATTCAACTAATAACATATTCAGCTTTTTCTGCATTTTCTGCTAAATTCAGCCACAAATGTTCCCAGTTTACAGCATTCGCACGCATTTTCAGCAGGAAATGCATTTTCAGCAGGAAATGCATTTTCTAGTTATTATCATTTCAACCAATACTTTGGCTTTCAATAACTTCAGCCTACTTTCAGCTACAGAAACCATTCGAATATCAAACTATTCAGCCTTTTCAGCACATGATGGGAAACTTTCAACTTTTTCAAATATTCAGCTTTTTAAACTCTTTTTTTAACATGGAACTCAATGGGAGGAGCCTTCAAATCCTCTTTTAACTACACTGTGCGCCAAATGCTACTCCTTCCACATACTTTCAGCTAGAGACTTCATTCCAACTTTAAAATGATCACAAGACATTCAGCTATAAAACAAGGGGTTATGTCTGGTAACCCTTGTTATATAAGCACAGGCGGAGCCCTCTACTGGACTCTATGGGTACAACCATATCATGCACCTACTGAGACTTCTATAGACGTAGCCGGCCTACCTGAATGTGCGCGCATCTCACTGTATAAAAGGAGGCCTCGCCTCCTGACTGTCATCCTACGCACCTCTCTTCAGCGAGCGTATAGGACAGACAGTGCCCTGAGTAGATGGCTCCGCCTGTGCTTATATAACAAGGGTTACCATACACAGGGCCGTTTCTAGCTTTGTGGGGGCCCTATGCAAGATGCTGTTTGGGGGCCCTAGTTTTTACAGTTTTTGGGGGGGATTCCGAAGCATTTAAGATGATCTGTGGAGATGCATCAATCTGTTACACTTTAATAGCAAAACAGGCCAATTGAAACTTACAAAAATTATATTAAAAAGGTAAACAATAAGGCTCCTCTATGTCAATAAATGCAAGAGATGCAGCATTTTCTCAACAATGTTTAATTTACATTTGTCATCTTCCTCAGACGTCACTCATTGGCTGACAGCCCAACGATGATTTGGACTTTATTACCCCAAAAACACAAGCCACAGCTTTGCTATCATTGCAGTTTAGTCGTGTTTATATCCTACATTGGATTTTTAAGCATATAATGCTTCACCGAACACAGGAGGGGGCTTGGCTGTCTACAAATAAAGACGGCTCATTTGAATTCTCCCCAAATATAGTGAGGCTGAACCTGAACTTTGAATGATCTGCTCCCATCATAATCTTGGCGATCTTGTTAAAATCTTGAATGCAAAATTAGAAATATCTAACTGGTTTGCAGTAAATAAATTATCCCTTAATGTGGCCAAAACAAATTACATGTTATTCAATACAATAAATGCATATATATATATATATATATATATATATATATATGCATTTATTGTTTTCCTGCCCTAACTTTTATTTAATTTTTTCTCCTGTTTTCTTTATTTCTTTGTACTCCTTCATTTCTATTCGTTTTTGACGCAATAATGCCGATGTTGTATTAGGATGATGCACGGGAGGGCTACTTTACATAAGCTATGCTTCAGCCCTCCCGCTTCTACTAATTTTGTTCATCTTTGTGTGTATGAATTATACTTTTTTTGTTTTTTGGATGAATAAAATAAAAAAATAAAAAAACTTACTTTCACCTTGGGGGCCCCCTAGTGGCCGCATCTGCATAGTCCGCCTATAGGAAGAAACGGCCCTGACCATACGTAACCCCTTGTTATATCTCTCACAGGCTCCTCGCCCTCTAGTGGACTCTATGGGTACAGTGGGCGGAGCCCCGATGTATACACGCGCTGCCGTCCAACAACACCGTTCCACCCCACTGCCCCTGACCGGCTTTCTGGTTAGGAGCCGCTGTACCTCACTCTCCTCTACCTCGGTTGTAACCGTGGAGAACTCTGGGCTGCGGCTGACAGAGCACACTCTAACGCGCTTACCTCGCAAAAAGTGTGCTCGGAAAACAGTGCTGAGGGCTCCCCCCGTCCGGCCATAGGCAGACAGAGAGAGTCCCCAGCCCCGTATGGGCTCACTATGCACCACCTCTCCCGAGTCCCTAAGGAGCATGGGGAGAGCGCAAGTGCCCCATGTACCCCACACTCAGACACTGACCCCTTGCAGAGTGCGCATGGACTATAGTGTGGAGGGCTCTCCCCTCATGCTCCTAGGCAGGCGAGGAGAGCCCTCCAGCCCTGTAAGGGCCCAGTGCGCACCACGTCCCCCGGGACCCTCCAGGGAGCCCGGAAAAAACGTAAGTACATTACGCCGGCCCGGGAAGGGGGTCAGATGCCCGCTGACCCACAGCACCCCCCCCACCCTCACCAGTCCTGTGTTGCCCCAGCAAGCACAGACGAGGAGAAAGAGCCAGACATGTCCAAGAGATAAAACTTTATGAAGGGGCCTGTCGTTGATCAAGACGCCGCCGTGCATATATCCTCCACACTCACACCATTGAATAAGGCTGTTGACACAGCCACAGCCTGTGTAGAGTGTGCACGGACCCCCGCGGGGCAGGCTCTCCCCGCCTGTCTGTAGGCATGTGCAATGCACTCGCAGAGCCAGCCTGCCAGGTGTTTCTTGGACAGAGCTTTCCCGGTCACCCTGCCCCCAAAGCAGCTGTTCTGTTCTGTTCTGTTCAGTGCATCCGCATAACATGCTAGCGCACGCACCGGGCAGAGGAGGTGCAGTTTAGCTTCCCTGGCCCCACTATGGGGTGGAAGACTAAAGCCCCCTAACTGAATAGCCCTCGACCTGAACGCACTCCTTAGGCTCTTGGGCACAAAGGAGGGGTTCGGTCTGAGTGTCGCCCCACTCTGGTCACCCCGGATCAACAAGCAACTCGGGTGCACCGACAGAGCGGTTAACTCGGACACTCTCTTGGCTGACGTTAAGGCAAGTAGCAATGCTGTCTTCCATGACAGTACTTTCAGGGAGGAGAGCTCCAGTGGCTCAAATGGTTCTGTGACCTAAGCCTCGAGCACCAACGGCAGGTCCCACTGCGGGGCGGAGGCGTGCACTACTGGGCGCAGCCTCCTGACCCCCTGTAAAAACCGCGACATCAGTGGTTGACAAAAGGCTGACCTGCCGTCAAATCCCTCATGGCAGGACGAGATAGCTGCTGCATACACTTTCACTGTGGAATGAGCAAGCCCTCTGTCCACCAGTAACTGTAAGAAGGATAAAATAGAGCCCAACTCACAAGATAGGGGCTCTATTCTCCGCTCCTCACACCATCGCTGGAATCCCAGCCACTTTGGCCTGTAACAGGCTGTGGTGGATCCAGCTCTAGCTGCCTGGATAGACTGAATAACACTGTCAGACAAGCCACCCTGTCTCAGCCTGTCCCTCTCAGGAGCCAAGCCTGTAGAGTTTGGCCCAGAGTGGGTAACGCCCTGATTACACCTGCCTCTTGAGACATCGTCCCCCAGAACTGGGGAATCACCCAGGGCTGGCCCACCTTCATCTGTGTCATCTCTGAGTACCACGGTGCCCCGACGCGATCCGGAGCCACTAGGTTGACTGACAGACGTTCTCGCCTCACTCTCCCCAGGAGAGGGAGAATGAGACGCAGCGGCGGAAAGGCGTATAGCAGCTTCCTTGGCCATGGCTCGTGTGCGAAGGCGTCCACCCCCAAGGGCGGGTCGTCGCTCAGGGCCACGGAGAACCACAGGGCACAGTGGCTGTTGCGCCGGTGCTGAGCCGGTTATCCAAAGCGACTTACATACTCAATACTGTGGGCAATCCACACAGGAGCAATTTGGGGTGAAGTGTATTGCCCAGGGACACGCTGACTGCAGTGGGGTTTGACCCCCTGATCCGAACACCAACGCACAACCCACTGCACCACACGCCTACCCACTAATAACTAAATAACATATTCAGCTTTTTCTGCATTTTCAGCTAAATTCAGCAACAAATGTTCACAGTTTACAGCATTCACACGCATTTTCCGCAGGAAATGCATTTTCTAGTTACTTTACAGATTTGGATTAATGATGTGAAATATACTCAACTCTTATTCACAAGCTACCCTGCAGTATACAAAGGCATTACAACTCTGTAGCTTTACCAGCTTTGATAACACTTTAATGATCAATAATTAAATTAAACCATATCATATATTCTGAAATTGACCAATCTGCAGAATGAGTACTTTTACTTTTGTTACTTTATTTTGATGCCAATTATTTTTGTAGTTTTACTTGAGTAACAATTCGAATGCAGGACTTGTACTTGTAACAGAGTATTCCTACACTCTGACTGCTACTTATACTTGTACCCAAGTACAAGACAATATCTGAATACTTCTCCCACCTCTGTGAAACAACACGCGTTGCATACAGCAAACGAAGGAGGACAAATAGTGTTTCGGGGTGAACTTTTATATCTAAAAGTCTATGGTTTCTTGGTCTCTTTATATGGCTCTGGTCGAACCTAATGAAGAGCAGCTTCACGCCTCCGACACTGGAGGGCAGCACTGTGCCGCCATCCGACAAGTCTGCCTGAGATACAAACAAAGAAGAAGGAGAATTTTCAAACTGCTGTGGAACCGGGAAGAAGAAGAAGCTGTCAGCCTGAAAACACAAGCTGTGTAAGTTATCTTCATGAAAGACACTTTAAGTGTCACTTACACACAGATAGTTGTGTTAGAGTGTCTGACATAGTAATGGTGTCTGTTTTTACCTATAGCTAACGTTAAGAAGTAGCTGTTAGCTGTTAGCTCACTACACTGACCGGATAAACAGAGGAGACTAATCTTAAATTACGTTAGAGACAAACTTCACATCTCATTAGGCTGAGCATCAAAGTAAAGGGAAACCTGGATGAAATATTGGTGCTGATTTGTTGTATTCTTCATAACGGGAGATTCACTGATGTTTTTGTTTTACTGGCAGTTCGTTTTACCAAGTTACTGAGAAGCTAACACAACAACTGTTTAAAACACTTTCATTGAAAAGAATGAAGTAAGTAAATGGAAGCCAAAAAGGAAATTAGGGCAGTAAACATACCTATTCCAAGTATTAGACAACAAAATAGTGTCATTGATTAATCAGATAAGGTAAGACGTCGTATAGCTCGTAATGGGATACGTTACCTTTTTCTGTACCCTAATAATCACATTACATGTAATCCGTTATTTCCCAAGCCAGGTTGTTGTACATATTACCACACAAACCTGAGGTATAAAGTATATGTATTCCTATTAACTTTGATCAATGAATTGTAGCTGGGAAGTGTTTTTATTTGTACTGAAAATGTAACGTGTCTTTCTTCCAGCAACATGTGTGATCTGCTGGATGTCAGCCTCCACATCCATGACAGGATCTCGTCGCTGCGCAGCATGCTGGACCTGGCAGCTCTCGGTACGATGCTGATGGGGTTCTGTGTTTCTGTGGAAGGCTGAAATAGTGTTATAAAAATGTGTCATTGTGTCTTTTCTCTTCACATTTAGAATTGCCTCAAAATAAGATAAAGAAGCTTGGACAAGATCTGTTGGTTGTGGGGGGACTTCTGGAGCAGTTTGAGAAATGTGTTGGTCAGCAGAGAGAGGAGCTGAGGCATCTGAAGGTAACGCTGCTGTCATCCATTTATCAGCCTATACTGTCCTTTTCATTGTATTTAAGAATGGGCATTGCACATTAAATAACAAGTGCACTTGAGTCCATCATGTAAGAAAGATTTGATGTTTAAACATAATGCGTTTTGGATCTAAGTAGAATATATTATATAAATGTATTAAGCAGTAAAGTGCTCTTATTGTGTTTCTGATTCATATTTGTGTTATTTTTTAATTTACATTACTTTTTCCAACCTACATTGTGAATGTTTGAACAATGTTTGACAAGAACAAAGTATCAATTAGTGTGCTATTTGTTCAAACAGATTGTAACTTAGGTGAAGATCAGACCACATTTTGGGACAAATGTATACAGAAATGCAGGTTATTCCAAAGGGTACATTTACTTTGCTTGCCACTGTACATACTGTGATATTAATATGTATATGATGATTACATTATTATATACAGCATTTTAAAGGGCTTCCAAAAAAAGAAGACCTCAATCCAACGTAATAGTGGTTTATTTTGTTTCAGGAACTTGAGGAGTCATTCAAGGAGAATGTGGGGGGTGCTCAGCACATGAAGGACAACGTTCCTGCTCACATGCCCAAGAAGAGAGGCCCGGCCAAGTGAGGACTTCTATCTGATCTCTTCAATAGAACTCGAGCTGTTGTGTTTTGAATATGGAATACAGACGGCTCAGTGACAGGGCTGCACCATTCATCAATCATCATTTATCAAAATAGCAATATGGACAATATTAAAATGGCAATAAAGGCCGTAATTGTTCGAGACAAAGATGTCACATATGTTTCTGAATTGAGGATCAAAATGCAGCATGATGTCCTGGCCTACAAATTCATTCCTACAAACCTACACAAATATCTTAGGTACAGATCCCACCTTATACATCTTTCAATGATAGTTATAAAAGATGATGGAAAAAGGAGCACTACCTCCTAAATCCTGAATCATTTTGCAATAGCAAGTATAACAGAATATCGAATTATTTTTGAGACATAGAATACTTTTGTTTGTACAACATAAACATAAATAAATGAAGCTTGTAGAAATAGCCGTAAGAGAAAGTAAGTCTTTAGTAAATAAAGTCAATGAACTATTACATAAAGGAAATATGTAGTGTAACACAGAGTCTACTCTGGAAACAGCCTGACTGTCCTGCCTGTGTCCCTGTCGTGTCACAGTGGGGGGGAAGCTGCTCTGAAGCAGGGTGAAGCTGTTCAGCCAGCGCAGCAGCAGCCTGTGAGAAAGAGCAACAAGAGCTGCATCAGAAGCATGGACGTCATCACCATGCCAGAGTTTGAGAGCATCCCTCAGTAAGTACCCCCCAATGATATGATTAGATGATAGATGTTGTTTATCAGTTTTCTGGAAAGCAACCATTTGCTAGTTATTTATTTGTAATTGTGTCTCCTAAACCTGCAAGGCATTCTAGTGATGTGAATAAGACTTGATAAGGCTTGGGCAAACCCTCCAAGAACATTTAGTAAAAAATATTAAACAATGTTTTTTTGAGAATATAACATTGGGATTACTGATACTACTGAATCTTCTCCAAAAAGGTCCAGACGGATTAATATTTAACCCCGATGTCAACATTTCTGCTAAGGTCTTTTTGGAATTACACTGCACCGTATTTGTTAATAACCAAATGGAGCACTCAAAACCAGTATATACGACCAGTTATTCCACCAATAAAGAAAGAATGGAGTGGTGCAGTGATGATGTATTTTTGTAGGGCAACCCGGAAGTTAGCATCACATCGGCTCCCTTGACAAAAAGGATTTTGGAATTTTGATACTTAATAATCTCCACAAGTTGACACCACTTTTATATATGGTTGAAGCATAAATACAATTGCTAAAAGTAAAAGCTAACGTTGCCATTGTTGGTTACATCACAGTCAGATGACCTTACGTCAACACTGCTAAGCTAAAGGTGGCTAATGTTCAGCGTGATGACATCTAGTGGTTCCATTCAGCCACTTGTTAGCAACCGCTGTTTTTAAGACGCATAGAAGATTCGGATGTTAACCAGTGGGGAGTGACTGATGTATTTTATGTTGTAGAACAAAACATGAAAATCTCTTAAACTTGTGTTTACCACAGACCTTATTTTAGGCCTAACTAAAAACACGTTCTAAGAATCGTTCACTTCGAGATGAGGGAACAGGAAGTTGTAAAATGCTGCCTCATTTCCAGAACTCGATCGTGCACCACCTGTATGACGGTTATAAAAAACAAATCTTATGGTGTAAAGTTTATCTTGAAAGGGTTCCTTGTTGTTATTCATATTAATAATATTTGCACATTGGGACACCTGCATATTTATATTCTTATTATCATGTGTACAGTACTACCTGTAGTAGCAATTCTTTTGCTGCTATGACACCCGAATTTCCCTACTTGGAACAATAAAGCTCCATCTTATCTTATCTTCTGTACGCTTTACACGTCCTGCATTTTATCTGCTGTAAGATAACTAACTCTTGAATTCCATGAATATCACGACTGTTTTTAGCATGTTAGTTTTACTGTTTCTTTTCATGATGATGACGATGATGATGGTGACCCATGTGATTATGTTAAAAATAATACTTTGTGTCCCAATCAGGTACATGAGAGGACGGGTATCGTACGATCAGATGAACGCCGTGGTGCAGAGCATCAACACAGCTGTGACCGCAAAGTACAAGATCCTCCATCAGTCCATGAAAACTCTCAACAACCACACACGCAAGCTGCACCAGCGCTTCAAGGAGCAGGAGACCAAAGACACCAAAGGTACAGCTAACACAGTCAGATAGCTTCTCCACGGAGGCAGATCCAGGAACAGTTCGGAGGCGATGCCCCTGATTGTGAATTATTGTTTTGTGTTTCCACTCGACCCGAAAACTGGTTCAAATCAGGCATCACTTTTAGCTTGGCCAGCACAGAGCATCAAGAGACACGTACGTCAGAGGCTGGGGGCGGAGCAACAACTGCTCATGGTGAGAGTAGAAAGTAATGTGGCCGAGATCAAAAAGTGGCTAGAACGTGACACACACATATATTATATATATATATATATATATATATATATATATATATATATATATAAACACACATACAAATGTCGCGCAACAGGCATAGGTGTGACACATTATTTATTTTTCACCATTCTTGGAAAGGCGACCCGTTTGCTGTCATTGTGTCATTTGCTGTCTGTTCAGCTGTATAAGCTGTTTTTTTTTGGGGGGTAGGGGGTTTCTAATTATTCCAAGTAATATTTTTGTTTGTTTGATCTAATTATTGATCAGTAAGAATGGCTTTGATGGCTACGCTTACATCATCCATGTAATAAAAGGGAGGCGTGTGGTGCAGTGGATTGAGCGTTGGTGTTCAAACCCCACTGCAGTCAGCATGTCGTTGTGTCCCTGAGACACTTCACCCCAAATTGCTCCTGTGGGGATTGCCCACAGTATTGAGTATGTAAGTCGCTTTGGATAAAAGCGTCTAACAAGCAACATGTCATGTAATGTAACAAAAGAGTAACTACATATCATACCATCCTTCATTAACAGCACTCTGAGTCAATTAAAAGAAAAAAATATATACATTTATAAGGAAATAGCATCATGAGATGGTACTGGTGAGACAGTCAGACAGTGGATCACCAGTTTCAAGCACCAGCTGCTGTTAGGGAACAGTAGATTAGCTAGTTGGGGAATTTATAAATACGTTTTTTTTTTATTTAAAGTAATTTTGGCTGTGTGTGAAATGTCCCTCAGGTCAGAACTTCGTGGTGGAGGAGGACATCCGAGAGTTTTCTAAGATCAAGCTGGACAAACGCTTCCAGGGGATTCTGAACATGCTGCGGCACTGCCAGCGCCTCCGGGAGATGCGGGGGGGCGGTCTCACCCGCTACATGCTGCTATGATTGATTCACACTTTGACTTTGCATTTAATATACAGGAATGTGTGTGCATGTATGTATGTTGTTGTGGTATAAGTGAAAATATCCTTTTTTTCCTTCTATGTTTTGTATTATATCGTTACAGTTTGTATTTTCAGGCAACCAGAATACAAATCTGAAGAAGGAACATTTCTTTGTGGTGAATACTTTTGATCTTTATCAGTATCTGATCATTCTGTAGAAATAATGAGAAATGTTGCATAATCAGAAACAGCGTGAATGAAGATAGATTTTCAATTTCAAAATTGAAAAGTCCTGACAGAATTAATGTATACAAAAATATATTTGATTAGTTCTATAACATAAGGGTTGACCTCAAGCCGTTTGTGGAAACCGATTGCTTCAATACGTTTAAGTTTGCCAACTGAATCAATTTGACTTTGGGAAAACTCAAGTATTTATTGTTATGTTTACTTTGGTTAATAAAGTTAATTGCACCAATCACATACAGTTAATTATTTTAACTTTAATGTTTAATTTCTCCAAGCTTATTAAAAATGTATTAATGGAATTTACTGAATAAAGTAAGACCAATTTAAATATATCACATATATACTGTATATACACATTTCTGACAAAACTCAAACTATTTCTTTATATTCACACTTTCTAAATTATTTGTATTTAAGTCCTGTGCTCATATCAACCATATGAACCCTTTTTTTTACTGTCATTATTCTCCTTCGAGACTCGTCTAGTCTCCTGATCTGTTTCTTCTTTTTGTTAACAGATCCTGAGAGTCCATTGTATTTATTGCTTTTCAATTATAGATCTAGTATAATAAAAAATAAAAAACATTAATTGAGGAATTAAATCAAATTTAGATGAGAAAACATAATCATAGCCAAATATCAGAAACACAGCCTGATACATAACCATACTATAAGTTCAGTTATAACTAGAACTTGTAAACTCTAACTCCTTTAGTGGTTTAAAAACCTTTTCTTACAACACACCAAAGTGGTTAGACTCACAGCTGTTATGTAAGGATGATCAAGATCGCTCCGCTTCGCACCGGGCACCCTGATCAGACCGTCGGGTGTTCTTTTCCCCATAATGACCGCCTTGCTGCACATTATCCCGCTTGTTACACGGCCAGATACTAAACAAACTAACGACTCGACTCCCAATATTAATTGAAACGATTTTATTGACTTAAAAATTATCGTATTTCTTCCACTAAGAAAAAAACACTAACAAGTTTACAGCAGCACTGTCCAAATCTGTTCTCAGTTTCTGATCCACTAACAAGTCCTTAAACACTGCAGAGCCCATACCGTGTTCCTGTTAGTGTTTACTTCCTGTCTGCCTTCTTCTGGTTATACACCCATGGATTTATCTGACGTCCAGCGCTCCGTCTTTTAACCTCTTTCTCTCTCTTGATCCTCCTTAGCAACGGTCATTATAGTCCTTGACAGCGGTCTGTACTACTGTATTAACAACCTATCACATATTCTGAATTGACCAATCAGAATCCAACTTCAAATCAACTGAGTCCTGTAATAAAAGCTGTTTAACTGGAATCTAGAAAAAGGAATCCCTTAAAACTGTCATTCCAAAATCCATGAAAGTTCTGGAATCCTCACGCATCATAATGGCATTGATGGACATTATGATGTCATGCAGTATAGGAATGGCTTTCATGTTCAACCTGACTGTGTATTCTCTAAGTATCAACTAAAGAGTATTAGCAGCTTATAACTACATTAGCTGTTTAATACTTCAGTTTCTTACTGACTCAGAGCTGTTATAACTGACAGGTGCCTGAAAGCAGAGATGAGTCAGGAACAGCAGCCCTGTGTTAGAAGGGTTGTTCAGGTTGAGAAAGACGTCCTCCAACGTGACAACTTGGAAAGTGAAGCTGAGAGCATGTTACTCCAGGAATTTAAAAGAAAGTGTGCAGCAGAGAAAAAGCAGAAAAGGAGCTTGATTCGGGAAACTGCTGTTCTACATCAGAAAATACAGGAACATGAGGAGGTTTCACTGGAACTTATGGATTCTTACGAGCAAAATATGAAGCTTCAAAAGAGGGTCCATGAAGCTACAGTTCAAAATGTTGGAAAAGAACTCAAAACCACAACTGAAAAGTACGACGCAGTGAGGGCTGAAATGGAGGCCATGAGGCACAAATATGAAACCATCAGAGAGGGAAAATATCTGCCAGAGCTAGATCAGCTGAGGGCCTCAGCGATGGAGGGGAAAATACTTATTGACAAAGAGCTGATCCCGTCACTGAAAAACGAGTTGGACAGAACGCTCGACCTGAGACAGCAGATCCATGACCTTGAAACTCACTCGCTGGACCTTCGACTTCAGGTCTCAGTGGAGAAGTGTGAGACTGTCATGGTTCAGAAAGAGGTGTTGTGCAGGGAAAAGTCAGCTCTGCTTAGGCAGGTTATTGAGCTGCGCCAGGGGGAGGAAGAGCTTCGCGATGAGGTGGACACGCTCCAAGTTCTTCTAAAGGTGAAGACAAGGGAGAACCAGGCCCTCCAATCCGAAATCAAGTCCTTGAAACACAAAAAGAAACTCGCCTGCACGATTAACGTAGAGCAGCTTGAGGAGAACCAAGAGGATCCTTCCCCTCATGGATGGATATCCTGGCTGACCGATCAGGTGTGCACACCAGTTAACATAGCTTATGCTGTCACGATAGGATGGGTGGCCTTTAAAGGCCGTTAGCGCAGGGAGCAGGTCTAGGTTTAAACCCAGACCTGAAACTGCTTCCTGTAGTCTGCTTATGTGGGTTTACAGCAGGAGCTCTGATTTCCCCGCACATCTGAACTACAAAAACCTGTAGATCAGATGTATATTAAAAAAAAAATATTTACATTTAGAAGCAGGCACAGAACTCATTAAACTAAAATAGAAAGCAAATGGCACAAAGCTAGGAGATTGGGGTTACCGGAACACCACCGAGTCTATAGGACAAGGTTTAAAGTCAGACTGATTCCTGTAGTCGGCTAATTCGGGTTTACACCAGGAACTCTGGTTTCCCCGCACATTGAACTACAAACACCTGTAGTTCAGATTTATAAAATGTATTAATGGAATTTACTTGTAACGGAGGTGGTCTCGGGCGCCATAGAGCTCGGTCTCCGTTATGTTTTAAATAGCTTCAGTATTGGTGAAGCATATTCACTTCGTACCACACACGGTCATTTATAAGTTCACAGGAAGCATTACATTCATAGAGCTAGTGTGGCATTTAAAACCCTTGTATTGAATGGTTTACGTCAGCAGAAAACACATGTTCATCCTTGATGCCAGGGGGCTGGATTGGCCGCGCCGACCTGTAGATAAACATATGGCGATTAGCGCCTCCAGCAATTTGTTAGTTGTTCAACTTATAACTTAGAAAATATATTAATGGAATTTACTAAATCAAGTGAGACCAATTTAAATGTATCTACTTATGACTCTGTTGTGACTACTTATTTCATATTAGGAATATGTGTTTTAAGCACTATGCGTTTGGTGTTCATACTGCATATGTAGATTTGGGCTAGGATGCAGTGAAATCAATGATCAGACTTTTAAAGTCCTTTGCTCATATAAAGTATGAACTCGTTTTTCTTACGGCCCGTCCACACTACAGCTTCAAAAAAAGCTTGGAGCTGGGCGTGTCTGAAGCTTGGGGATTTTATTCGAGCCCCGCAACCAACAACCAATCACATGAATGTCCCGCCCCGTTTACGTAGTGTTAACATAGCCTATGTTAACACTACGTAAACTGGATATAAAATCCCCAAACAGGCGAAAGCCTACCAGTTTCACCCACTGTCTCTGCCACCTCCCCCCATGCCTGGTTCCTCCGGTTGTATCCCGGTAAGTTAATAGGGACTGGTCATACAAAACCGGGTGATTTGCTACGGCGATAATTAGTTTATCCTCCATCTGTTTTTGAAATATAGAAATGAACGGCGGGATATCTCTCCCAGCTTAGACGCGGTTTGATTGGCTAGGACTTGAGCTGTCATTTTCAGAAACGGGATTTGATTGGCTGGCGCTGGCTTCTCCGGCTTCTCTGGCGTCAGAAGTTGAACAATTTTCAACTTCTGAAGCCGGAGACGCCGGAGAAGCTCAGCCATGCTACCCACAATTCAGTTCGGCGAAAAGCGAGGCAACGTGACGTCACCCCATTCAAAGTGAATGGGCAGACGCGTTGGAAGCCGTTTTTGAAGCCGTTTTTGAAGCTGTCGAAGCTGTAGTGTGGACGGGCCATAATATTTTTGTTGGAGACTTGTCACATATCCTGATCGGTTTCTTCTGTTTGTTAACAGAGCCTGTGAGTCCATTATTTTGATTGCTTTTAAATTAAACATATGAAAAAATAAAATACACATTAAAGGTGGGGTAGGTACGTTTGAGAAACCGGCTCGAGATACACTTTTTGTTATATTCCATGGAATGCTCTTAACATCCCGATAGCAATGAATATCTTAAGTGCTTTGACAAAAATCCATTAAAAAATCATCTGTGGAAGCCGTAGTACTGTAAAGAGCACGACCAATCATTTTAGCGGGCTAAAATAACTGGATGGCCTACCTGCCTGTCAGCCTTCCATCTGTGCACAAACTTATCTCGTGCCCTCATTGGTCATGTGCACGTTCGTGTGTGTTGGAGGAGGGGCTCTGTAAGGAAGTAGCAGATTTCTTCCGGCTGTGTATTTTCAAATTCTAGCGCACTCGAGCTGGTTTCTCCAAAATTACCTACCCCACCTTTAAATGAGGAATTAGAACAAATTAATTGAAAAAACATAATCATTGTCAAACACTGGAAATATCATGAACATAGCCTGATACATAACCATACTATATATTCAGATACTTTATTACATTATTTGGACATGCAACACAAGCTATCCATGCAACAAAGAAGTGCCCTTTGTTTCTGGTGTAGGCCTAATGTGATCTTAGTTTATTCTTAATAAATATAAGATAAGATGACATAAACATTTGTGTTCCCACAGTGGGAAATGCTCTAATTTCAGCTGCTCGTGAACAGGTATAGAGCTTAATCAGAAATGTCAAAAGTCAAATCCAACATTCAATTAAGTATTTGGTTTCGTTTACTGTTGGGCTGTAAAGAGCTGTGTTTAAACCTGAAAAAGTGAACTTTGAAAGGTGCCTTACCTAGTTTTAATAATAAAAAAGGCTCTGTTAATAACTTGTGTATAAATGTGTTCCTATGAGTTCTTGTATGTCTCTACCTCACTTATCATTTTCTGTCGTAAGATTCTTTAAAATAAGAAATTATACTAGAGACAAAAAAATATCCCCTTTTATTGGAATTAACTATACTTTCTGGGCTACTACACTTGATATCCATTACCCACTAAACCCAAAACTGATTTTGGAATACTGAGTGTAGCTGCTAGAAGAAGAAAAAAACAGTTTGTACAGAATATGAATTCTGAAGTTAATGGGGGGAAATGGAAGAAACCTCTGGGAGAGCACTAGAGGAGGATCCCTCTCCAGGACGGACAGACGTGCAATAGATGTTGTGTGTAAATTAACAAGATAATACATTTACAACATGTAGGGGGTTGTCCGGTGCCCTGCTCAAGGGCACCACTATGTGGTGTTATGTGTTATCATACTGAAACAATCTAAAACGATTGAGCTCTGTATAGATCAAACCAGAGCCGTATACGACTCTGGATCAAACTGATGTTGATTGTATAAAAAAGTGTTAAATAAATGCTATCTGACTGCAAATAAAGACAAGAAAATAAAACTTCATACTTCAAAAAAAAAGTTTAAAACCTGCACTTTTCCTGATGTAGGCCACAAGAGGTCCTCATTTGCTATAAAAACAGCTAGAGTAGCGTGGTACAAATTATAGGATTTATTCGATTTAAAAAGAGTATCTTCAGTAAACTCTCAGTAAAATGTCCCCTTCAAAATGTTCTTATAAAACGTAAAACATCGTTAAATGTTCGCAAAAAGGGGAAAATTCAACTCTTGCTACTTTTCATTATGCGCAACAAGTGTGCCCCAAGCCGTGTTTTATTTTGAAATGGCCCCCGGATGTACTAGCTGTGGCGCAGGCACGCGCTTGACATCGAGGCTGCTCTCAGTCTCAGCATGGACCCGTGTGTTTCCAACCAGCGCCCTATCCATGGTCCGACCTCAAACACGGACTTCTACGTGAAAGAAAATGGTTTTATTTAACAGCGTCGTCTTCGCTACTTATCGAGAAGAACGAGAGAAAGACTTTAAAGGGTTCCCGGAAGTTACCGAAGCGTAGTTGAAGGTGTAAAACACTAAAGACGGGACTAACCGCAGCGTCTGCAGTGAACGCTGCAACAAGGTAAGAAGACTCCATACCTCCTCAAAGTTTAAAAAGTCCAACAATGCAGACCTTCCTCTGTTTTCTGCCTTCCAGCTGTTTGCTTCATGCTACTGTTTGCAGCTACGTGTTGCAACGCTGCGAGCCTCTGAGGTTTGGCAACAAAAGCTATTTTTACTCTTGTGTTGGAGTCGGTCTGATGCTGTTTGCATGCTGTGTCGACTCAGGACTATAATATGCTCTGTTCTACATAATGCATAGTTGCCCGCAGGAAGTGTGTGTTGTTGTGTGGAGCTGTGATATAGCACACAAAAGCCTACATAATGTGGGTATAACAGTGTAATATGGAGGTGTTTTCTGCAGTATTTATGTTGTTGAACACAAAGACATTATACTTAGTTTGTTAGATGGGCTTCATTTGCTAGCATTGATGATGAGGAAGATGAAGGTACTGATGATGAAAATTAGATTACATTAAATATACTTTAATGATCCCAATTATTTTGTTGCAGCAGCAGTACAAATGACATTGCACATTAATATAAATAATAACAATTAACAAATATACATCTATACAGTACAAAATGAAAAAAAACACAATATAAAAATATACAAAATAAGAATAATATACATAATATAATGTTAGCTTGTTGTTACTACTAAATAGGATATAAACATGATGATGATGATAAAGATCATTTTAATAAAGCTTTGTTTTTACGGCAGTTTGTATACACAGAATACAGCAAGTGCTTTAAAGGGGCCCGATGATGCTCATTTTCAGGTTCATATCTGTATTTCGTGCTTCCACTGTGACATGGGTTTAGCCTTTGCACACCTTTTAAAATATATTACCACACATGCAGTATGTGTACATGATACTTATAGGATTCCAATAAGGGGGAAAAAGCAAGAGAAAAAAACCAATTAATTCATTAATTGCTCAGACGGTGTATGCACTGATCTATCTATCTATCTATCTATCATAGGGTCAATGGTTCGATCCCACCCCATGTCAACATGTGTCCTTGGGCAAGATACTTAACCCCAAATTTCTCCCGAAGGCACGTCTACTGTATTGAAGTGTATGTAAGTAGCTTTGCTTAAAATCTAAATGACATGTTATATATATAAACAGTAATAATCCATTAGTAAACAATAGGTAACCCACTCAGTAAAATGAATACAGGAACATTTCATAATTAATGATGAAGCACATGGCATTGGTTTATGGTTCACCTTGTCTGACTCGAGGATGTGTTTTTGATGAAGTGTGTGTTCAGAGCTGTGGAGAGAATGTGAACACAGGAATGTGTGAGGAAACAGAAGGGGGGGGGGGGGCGATTGTGTTTTTTAGCGGTGCTACTAGAAACAGACAGTGAATGCACACAGTGACCTGGAACATGTCCTGTCACTCCAGTGTGTTCTCTGAAGTCTCTGAGAAAACACATTGAGGTGACATCAGTAGAAGTTTCACAGGGATCATACTGCGACACAATCAGATCATAACTTCCATGCAAAGGGAGCTAATTTGTTGTTGCTGAAGCCTGTTATTCCTGTCTAGGGTGGCACAATTATTCAGAATTTGATCTAAACCGGAATATGAACTGATGCAATACACAAAGCAATGCAAATGTGTGAAAATATCAGAAGAAAGTATCGTGTTGCTGCAGGAAAAAGCCTTTATTATTTTAATATATTTTCAATGATAATGTAAACAATGTTTCATTCCCTCTCATATCAGAAATCATATCACATTTGCGAAATCAGTACAGAAAAATGTAGTTATTTTTTCAACAATAAAAGAAAATCCTTTTTCAAATACATTATCCAAAATCTAAGACCATATCCAGACTTAAATGTTGTTATAACAACAATATATCACAGATTTATGTTGGGCAGTCTTATTTTTAAGATGTTTGCGCCGACAGACGTCACCTTACGTTTTTACCTGTTTTCCTCGCGTCTGTTTCTCTTCTTGTGAGCTTTACTCACATATTTTATGTTGTGTTAACCACAGACCATATTTCAGGCTTTTAACCACTAACAAACATGTTCAAAACCGTATCTTTTGTTCCCCCGTCTTTGGGACGAGGGAACCAGAATTGGAAGAATACTAACTCATACATGGTTTTAGGTACTCATGTACCAAGATCCAGGGCTACAGACACTCATCTTGCTGTGTCAGGGACTTTAGAGCACACCGTTTTTCAGAGGCTGGATTTTCGACTGTTTCACATCAAGTGTGGAAATCTGGGAATGTGAGAAATGGAAAGAGCTACAGTGTGTGGAGAAAAGCAAAGAGTGCTGTGGTAAGGACAGAAGACATTTCCTGTACAACAATAACACAGGGAGGGACCAGCAGACATTGGGACAGACAAGGAGAGAATCGAGATTCAACATGACAACTTGTTGGCTGTCAAGCCCTCCTTTATTTATAGCTCTCTGTTATCTCACGTCTCAGGCTCCTTAACAGGCAAACTGCACGGCACACTGAAAGTACACACACCCTCTTTTCTCCTGTCTTTCTCAGTGTGTCACACACAGCAGTACACAGTGGTATGCGGGGGCTAACCAGTGTTGGATGTTTTACTGTTGAGTCATACTCTGTCTCTTGTTCTGCTACCATGTCTTCTGAGTAGGGCTGCAACAAACGACTAATTTGATAATCGATTAATCTATCGATTAATTAAACGATTAATCGACTATTCGGACTATTACTGTATGCCTTGCACACTTTCTCAAACGCTCTTATTTAGCCATCAACTTTTAGATTTAGCTTGAGGTTGTTTTAGGCATGTGGAAACTAACAATGAAGACAATAAAGATGAATACTTGATTCAAAAATACATATATTATTAAATTAACTAAACACATTGTGAACAGAATTAACATTGCTTTTTATTTAAATTAAATAAATAGTATTTCACATCAAAAGAAACAACAATGTTTTAACACATCGTATTCAATAATGTGATGACAGAACTGTGAACAGAATAGCTGAAACTTTAACAAACTAAATAACTCAGTTACCTCTAATCATTAACCCATGTTTGTATAATTGAGTTAACTCCGTGTGTTGCTGCTAGCATACATAACACCTGACGTGGAAACGTTACTCGTGGACGGGGCTACAGAGCTGCTAGAAAGACAGTCGAACCCGGTGCATTCCTCCGTCTGGATGTGGTGCACTTTTGCTAAATGTTTAGACAGATTGCTCGTGTTACCGGCTTACATGCTAAACTCTTATTGCACTTTAGGCAACGAGCATTGAGACGGGTAAAGTTTAACCACAGCTCGGAGCGCGTTCTCTCCGCCATCTCCTCCGTGTGTGTGTGTTGCATGCATGTAGCAGCCGCGTGTGTGTAAACTGCCCCGCCCCCTCGCAAGCAGGCGGGGGAGAGAGAGATCTCTAGTCTGGATTGGAAAGATCGAAAATACATCAGACGCATTTTCTTGTCTTTTTGCATGTTAGAAACGAGTTGGTGACACTAAGACTGCGATATAATGTTTATGTAGCAATAATACATGACATATATTTTTTAAATGTCTCCAGTAGCGATAAAAAGACCAATAACGTTGGAGCTTAACGGCGTGTAAAACACACGTGATGACGTCACCAACGAATCGACGACTGAATTAGTTGGCAACTAATTTGGTAATTTTTTAATCGATTAAGTCGATTAGTTGTTGCACCCCTACTTCTGAGCTCGGTGTATTTCCTTCTAACTTCTTGTTGATATACTTGAGAGTTAAAGCTGTGATGTACTAAAGGATTTAGCTTCCATCACTAAAGATTTTAGGAGGGTTCATTCCTTGAAACTGAAAGGGCTTCTCATTGGTGACATATATTGTGTTTTTGTTTTTTTGCATCGTGAATGGGGTTGAAAAGGCAAAGCCAATGATCAGCAACTGACATTACTTCCTCTCTCTCATATCTATTTTATTATTCTATTATCTACATTTCTAGTTTATTTTATCAGCGTTTCTGAAAAAGCTAAATGTGTTCCTGAAACGTAGCATCCATATACTTCAAATCAACCATTCAAAATTTGTTTTCATCTTTTAGCTGCAGGCTCTGGTAAACTACACTGTGTTGTCTTTAAACTGCAGGCTAACGGTAAACTAAACTG
>CALSBZ010046636.1:21246-35099 GCA_943591055.1 Gobionotothen gibberifrons
TTGTCTTTAAACTGCAGGCTAACGGTAAACTAAACTGGGTTGTCTTTGAGCTGTAGGCTAACGGTAAACTACACTGGGTTGTCTTTAAACTGCAGGCTAATGGTAAACTACACTGTGTTGTCTTTTAGCTGCATGCTAGCCGTAAACTGCACTGTGTTGTCTTTAAACTATATGCTAACAGCAAACTAAGCTCTGTCACCATTGAGCTGCACGCTAATAGTAAACTTCACTGGGCTGCCTTTAATCGGCTTGGCCAGGGGTACTCAAACTCTTCTATTAAAGGTCCACATGTGAATTGTATACAAGGTCAGTGTTTCCCCTAGGAAGGAGTCATAGCAGTGGTGCTAAGGCACGTGGGCCCAGCATAATGTGAGCGCGGAGCGTGTGGAACTTTTTTTTGTGTGCGCTTGCGAAGTGCGCCCCGCCAATTTGTTTCTATGTGTCTGCCAGCACAAGAAAGGCTCTTGAGGCCTAGTACCAGGGCCGGTTCTAGCCAATTTACTGCCCTAGGCGAGATTTTATATATAAAGAATAAGTGAAAAATCTCTACAAAAGACAAATACACTACAAAAACAGAAACTTATTAACATAGGCAATATACGTCAAAATGGCTTCAAATGTATTCAGTATTGTATGAACATGTTTTAATTGGGGGGTGGACGTCACATCCTCTAGGGGAGTCCAGGGGTATGCCCCCCCTGGAACATTTAAAAAAAAATTTTTAAGTAAAATGCTTCAATCTGGTGCACTTTGAGCACCCATATGAAAAAGATCGGTTTACATTTTAATAATCAAATAAGTATGTGAACATAACCAATAACCTACCATAGCCAATAACAAATAAACGTAACTTATTTTATTTTTGTTGTTCATTCATATCTTATTTTACCTAGTTAACATTTATTAATTTATGCATATTTCTGTATCTCACCAACTTTAAACAATATTTTTGGTTTACTGTCCTATAGTATACATTGGAATGATTTCAAACCTGTTTTTATTTATCCTAATAATGATAAAGGAGTGCCTTGGAAATATGTGTCTACATCATTTGTAAACACATATTTGTTTGAGACCCACTGAGATAACTTAGACTAAAATTAACTATCTAAAACACTCAGAGAGTCCTTTACCTCACTGAGCCTCTCAGTCTGACAGGAGAGCTCTCCTCCACCCTGGTTGTAGAAACATCTACTTCTTATATCCGTTAGCGCAGCTAGCACCAGATTCTAATAACAACAGCGCCGGTACCGGTACTCCCTCTCTCTCTCTCCCTCTCTCCCTCGCTCACTCTCTCCCGCTGCGCCGCCGCTATTTGTATATAGGGGAAACACTGAAGGTATTAGCTTTGTTCGTTAGTCTCGCGTCCAGGAGAGAAGCTTAGGATAAATGAGACCAATGGAGTCTCTGGCATAATGTTCAAATGGGTACTTTCATTAAAATGGTGCGGTAATGTTACAAGCAGAGATATGGTTCAGAGAGAAAACAGCTGTGTTCTCGGGTTGCCGGGAGTGAAGGAAAGGGGCGAAACACACACATCAGCTGTTTAAGTATCCTCTGATAGCCCCTCCTCGTATGCCGGTTGACGCTGCTGGGGGTCCGCCCTCCACTTGTCTTCAATGTCCGTTGTTGCGCATAACAGAGTTCTCAGCCATATTCAATACATAACAAAACATGCCTTTTCTCCTCATATTCTCTTTCATTAATATTCAGCAATAATAATATCTCGACGTCTATAGTTGTAGTGTTAAAATCAGTAGGTTTCGGTGTGCAACACTCCGTGTCATTTCGCTTCTAAATTCATCTCTGTAGAAAAAGGAATATTAGCCACATGCTAAATGCTAACCGGAAATGAAGGTTTTTCAGAATAAAAGCTTGACATCAGACATTGTGTGCGAGAGCTTCTGTTTTTTCAGTATAAAACAGCATTTAAACTGACGGTGTGTTTAAACTAAATTATGCCATAAAACATTGATTTCAATTTCTAACAAAGGTCACTGGCCCCGGAGCAGAGCGGAGCAACAAAACTGAAATTAAGAAGCAGTTTCTTATGTCTTCTCAGTTTCCCGACATGTCGTTGCAGTAAATTAAAGGGTAAACTTGCAGTTAACTTGCGGTCTGCTATGCGTGTCTCGCTCACGCCCACAAGTAAATATATATGCACGTTCATTCTCACAACGCGTCAGATACAAGAAAATATACATTAATCAGAATCCGAAAGGTTCGGTCCGGATTGATTTGCAGTTCGATCCGGATCGGCTAGAGCTTGTACTGGCATATGATTCGATTGGCTGACGCTTCCGCCGAAGCGTCAGCGAGCAACGCTACGCTTCGCTACGCTTCGCTCCCACAATGCAGTTCGGCAAAGCGTGACGTCACCCCATTCAAAGTGAATGGGCAGAAGCGTTGAAGCTTCAACACACGCCGCTGTGTGGACGGGCCTTGATGGTGAAGCATGGAGGAGGAAGTGTGATGGTGTGGGTAGGTCTGTCACGATAATTAATTTTGTTGGACGATACATTTTCCTCGAAATTATTGCGATAAACGATAATATTGTCAGCACTGTTGTAGGACCATTTTAGACCACTGACATAATGATAATATATAATAATAATTCAAGTACATCCTTTCAAACATAACTTTTTATTGAACATTCAACATTGCAAATGAAATGTGAAATAAAATTCAAATATATAAATTATATATGATAAATAAACAAATATATAAATTATAAAAATTTTATTAAATCACTCACAACCAAAACAATAAAATAAATAGACTCAGGCTGGAAAACAGAGCTCTCTCTCTCTCTCTCTCTCTCTCTCTCTCGCTCTCGCTCTCGCTCTCGCTCTCGCTCTCGCTCTCGCTCTCTCTCTCTCTCTATAAATATAAAACTAAATATATGTATATATATATATACAAATAAATAAATATGAGCACACATTGTCTCACAAGCAAAAAAAACCTCAACAGGCCATATCCAAATCTGTATCAATCAAAGATTTCGAGCAAGGAACACCAACATGTTTGCATTGTAGGGCAAATGCATCTTTGATTGTAAACTGTCGGGAAGGTGGGGGCTCTCCATCTCCAGCTGCCGTGTTTGCTCCCAGCTGGGAAAACGGAATGGGGTGGTTGTGTGTTTCAGGTTTCAAGGTTGGTCGTATTGCTAGCTTTTGTTGCTACCTTTTTAAAACAAATGTGACACACCGCCCGGCTCATTCAAGTCCGTAGGTTCGCCTCGTTGATTTGGCTTGAATCCAAAATATTCCCACACCGGAGAGGGAGTTAGGTTTTGCAACCAATTCTATTTAACTTCAAATTCCCCTCCAGTAAGTCACACGTTGTCTCCTGCTTGTCTCTATATTATTCATTTGGCTGCTAGTACACTGCTGCACGCGGAGTGTCCTGACCATGGATGAATAATAAGAACTGGATACAGCGTCGGGGGCGGGGTCTCGTTCTTTCCTATGAGAGCTGCTCATTGCCACATGAGGACAAAATGGCCCAACTTTTGAGAGAGCGAAACGTCACAGATTACCCGTCATTCCTGGCTGTCCGAGCAGAAGAACCTGTATGTGCGCTCACAGAGCATGCGCCCCTTAAGCCGCGCCCCCCCGAGCTCCCACTCTCGGCTCACTAGAATGAATGGAGAGAGAAAATAAATCTAGATTCTGCTTTTAGTACATTTTACAACTTTAAGGACCTAATAATTATAATAAGGGCTATACAATAGTTCATACTGGGTAGTTTACTTAGTTTAAAAAAAATGATCCACTGATTTACAGACGTCTCTTTCCCAATGTTAGTCAAAGGGAAAAAGTATTTCTGGGCCCAGGGACGCCACGGACTAGGGGTGTAACGGTTCACAGAGTTCACGGTTCGGTACGTACCTCGGTTTGGGGGTCACGGTTCGGTAAAAAAAGTCCCAAATGTATAATTCCAGGTTTGTTGTTATTTATTTTTGAACAGTAGTGCAAGTTTCAGTTTAAAAATAAGGAACTCTAACATTTTGAATAATTAACTGTATTACACAGTTAAAAACAAACCACAAACAGTACCACACACACTCAGATGCCCAGATTATCTATAATGGCTGATGTCAAACTAAAAGGTTCAATAAACTGTAAAACTAAAAAGAATGTCTTGAAAATATTACATCATAAATAATAAGAAATTGTTTCAAGAGCGCATAGCCGTTGAAATAAATATACCAATAGCTTCCGTTATTTATTTTGGTCTCACGGCTTTCATGTCTATTGGCTTCTTAAAAACAGCAGGGATAAGCTGTTGTCTTTAACCGGGCTCCGGTGATTGGCAAATCTGGGTGATGCCTTCTGATATGATGTAGCATGTTTGGCGTGTGTTAACAACGTCTAACAACGCCGACACACCGTCCTCGTCCGATCCACCACTAGCACTCCATCGTTATTGTAGTCCACAGGGAACCCGAAATGTTCCCACACAGCTGATTTAAAAGAAGCAGGTGGGTTCTAGCTCCTGTGTGTTATCTGAAATCGCCATACTAACTTTTCTTCTTCTCTTATTTTGTTCGTTTTGTTGTTGTGTTTTTTCTTGTTCTTCATTTGTTGTTTAAGGGCGGCTGGCAAACAGATTTTAGGCGCAATACCGCCCCCTGGATTATAAATACAGTGTAGTGCAGGGCTATTCAATTAGTTTGGAATGGGGGCCGGTTGATGAAAATGATCCAAAGCAAGGGGCCGGGAAAAAGATGGCTTGAAATTATGAGCAATCATATTAAGAGCTTCAGATACAGTAAATACTACAACAGCATAGTGGAGTGCATATATTATTGTGTTTCATTAAATCAAACAACATAGCCCCAAGACCTTTCTAGATCTAAATGGCAAGTTCAGAACTCAGTAGGCTACTATGGACTACGTGAAGCTAATTTAACCATCAACATAATTTCATTTGATTAAATGTAGGTGAAATTATCTAATCATTCACGCAGAGATGCAATCAATGACAGGAGTTGTCACTACAGTAGCTAGTAGGAGGGTTCGAAACCCGAGCCCGCCGAAGTTTTCAGGCATTGTCTTCCCCTCTATCTCTCAAATTAACACCCTCTCTGGAATAAAGGCACTCTGGCCCAAAAAAAAGAAAATCTTAAAAAGAAAAGAAATGTGATTACTTTTGAACATTATACTCTGGGGCCAGTAAATATCACCCCGGGGCCGGATTTGGCCCGCGGGCCGCCAATTGAATAACCCTGGTGTAGTGGATACTGCCCTGAATGACAGACTTTTTTCCCACTCGTAAAAAAAAGGCGTATTCGTGGTGTGACTGCATGTGCCGAACCGTGACGTCCGAACCGCGGCGGTACGGGACGAATACGGATACCGTTACACCCCTACCACGGACTGATACGAAAATTGTAGTACCGCAGTTTGGACACAACAAATACTTTCCTCAGTGTCCGGCGCACTTCCTGGGGGCTTGGTACTGACCTGGCTGTGTGTGTGAGCCCCGGCCCTCACGGCGCGCCTGGCTGGCAGCCTCAGCGCGCCTGGCAGCCTCAGCGCGCCTGGCAAAAATGCTGGTCACATCCTTATGTAAACAAACACGCATGTAAACGGCAATTTATCGAGGTCAGAAAAGTTATCGAGTTCATTTTCATTTATCGTACGATAATTCAATTAATTGCTTATCGCGACAGGCCTACACACACGCATTGATTAGAGTGGCCACGATCGCTGCGCACGGCGCGGCGCAGACGGACCCGGTGGAACCCAGGCATTAGGGTTAAGGCCCATATCAGATGTACATTTTCACAACACTTGATGTGTGTGCAAAGTATCAAAAGGTGAAGAGCATGTTTAGCTAATTTGAAACGTGATTAATTTGCGATAAATAATTATTTAAACAGTTTTCAAAGTCAACCGTTTCAACCGTGGTCGATGCACAAGCCCTGAATATTCATCCATGGATTAACCCTCATTGTTAAAATGACAGTTTGTGGTTTTAGGCAGGAGTTTCGTGATGAAACTATTTCTTACAAAGTAACTTCACCCAGTATAATTATCTTTCTGGCCCTGCCAACAGGCGTTTTTTCCCACACCCTGTGCAGGATCATCTTGATTTTTTTAATGTGCATGACGAATATTATTGTTGCACCAAACACTAAAACAAATTCTGTGTAAATGAAAACCTACTTCTGATTCTGATTCTGAATGGTATGAAACCTGGCAACTTCACCGTGATGACAAGACTCCGGGAAGCTGCTCACACATAGGCATGTGACTCAAACTGTTGTTTTGACATTTCTGTTTTTGAAATCTTTAATCTTTCTCATACATTGAAATCCATCTTCTAATCTCACTATTGTAACTTGCACTATTTTTTTTCTTAATGTTTAGAAGTTCTGCCACTGCTACACACATTGATGTATTAACCTGTTAAGCCCAGACATCAAGCGACGTAGCTTTACGGAGCAAAAACTGGACATTGTCTTACCTTTCAAATCAAATCAAATCAAATCAGGTTTTATTTATATAGCACATTTTAAAAATGATGTTTGGTCAAGCCAAAGTGCTGTACATGCAAATAATACATAACACATTACTACAATCGCAAACAGAAGACAATAAATTACCACAGCAAATATAAAAATCAAACACAGGGAAATGTCATGAGTCGTGCTCCGCTCTGACTAGAAGGCCAGGGAGAAGAAGTGAGTTTTTAGTGTTGATTTAAAAACCCCTAGGGTCTGGGCCGACGTCACATGGAGGGGCAGAGTGTTCCAGAGCCTAGGGCCAGCTGCTGCGAAGGCTCGGTGCCCTCTGGTTTTGAGCATGGTCTTGGGCACTACCAGCAGCAACTGGTCAGCCGACCTTAAGGCTCTGGCTGGGGTGTAGCGATGGAGGAGTTCTGCTATATAGGCCGGAGCCAGCCCATTTAGTGCTATAAAAACAAATAAAAGTAGTTTAATATCAATGCGGAACCTAATTGGAAGCTAGTGCAATGAGGCCAGAATTGGGGTGATGTGGCCAGTGAGAAGACATGCAGTTGTTGCTGTTGTTCTGATCAAAAGTTGTGTTCAATGGCATTAAAACGATAAAAACGCTGCTGAAGGTTAATCCAATGTGTCTGTGTCCCTTTGAAATGATTACTGATAATCCATCATTCCATTTTTGTCAAAAACTGAGATTTCATATTAGCTGTTATTAGCACTATTAGAGCGACAACCCAGCTTCCGGTTTTGGGCATTCTGGCTACGCATCACTCATTCACCAATGGGTAATGTTTAGATGGATTTGAGGAACTTCCCTCTCGATTCTATTGGCTCTAACGCAGGGGTGCCCAACCAGTCGATCGCGATCGACCGGTCGATCGCTGGGAGATTCCCAGTCGATCGCGAGATGTGTCTAAAAATAGAACAACAATATTCTGTTGTATCGTTAATGTCCTATAACATAATATTCCTGTGCCAGAATAATGCACTTGAACGCATCAAAGCTTTGTGATTCGCTGGCGGGACCCCATGTGTCGGGGTGTGGCTAGTGGGCAGTGGGCACAGTTAGCTGACGTTGTCCGCAGTCCGTGTAACAGCCAGGAGTGACAGTCCGCACACACACAAGACCGCAATTATGGCAGATGCAAAACAACAAAAAAGCCCAAAATATATAATATTCACTCCGAGTGGGAGGATGATTATTTTTGTATCTATTCCAATTCAAAGTCCATCTGTCTCATCTGCAATGCGAGCGTGGCTTTACCGAAGAAGGGTAATTTAGGAACGGCATTTCAAAACAGTGCACAAATGCTCCCTCCTAATTCTGCCCTACGCTCCCAAAAGGTGAGGGACCTGAAAGGACAGATAAATGCACAGCAGTCCATTTTCACCAGGCCCAACAACAAGAGCAAGGCTGCTACCATAGCATCTTATCGTGTCAGTCATGTTCTTGCGAAAAACATGAAGTCTTTCAAAGACGGCGAAGTTGTGAAAGAAGCTTTCCTGGAGGCTTCTGACGCGCTTTTTTGGGGACAGTAAAAATAACAGTGGCATTTCAACAGGTTTTTGATATAATAAAAACTCAAGTTAGATACCGTTATTAATCAGCTGTAAGTGTTAGTTTGTTTGAAGTTATTCATTATAATTATTGTACAAAATGGTAAGAATGCAAACTTAAATTGATTATAGTCTATTATCGATTGAGGATAAGAAACTAGTGTTGCTTGCATCCTATTTTTAAAGGCATTTCTTTTTATACTAAAATGCAACAAAAAGGGTTTGATTCTATTAATTTTGTCTTTTTTATTGCACTTTGGCAGCAGATTCCTGTGTAGCTTCAGGTCTGAGTTGTCTTATTAGTAAGCCTAATTTATACTTTTGTAGCAACACTATTTTTATATAATGGCAAAGAAAGGGTTCAGTCTTTTTTCCCTGTCATATGTGGCAGCACTGTTCAATGTTTCTTGAAAACATTACCCACTGTAGTATGTGACGTGTGAATAAACTCCAACTCTGTATCAACAACACTGTTGTGTAACTTCAGTTAAATACTTGTATGTGTGTAGATTAGAAAGAGGTAAGATAAAGGATCTGCAGTATTTTATGAAGTATTAATCGTACAAAGGCCAGTTGTATACAAGTAGAAGTGTGTATTTACCTGGTAGTAGGCTGTCACTAATGGCTACGCCTCTCTATTTGGACTGGTAGATCTCGGCAGACTGGCAACTTTAAAAGTAGCTCTCGGTTCAAAAAAGGTTGGGCACCCCTGCTCTAACGGTTCAAAAGAGGTGTCAATCATCAAAATCGACCGAGGGGGGCCAGAGATATGGAAAATACACCAAAATGACCCCAGAAGTGTTTTTTTTTTCTAAATCTCTCTAAAAATGTCAAATGTCACTTGTTTTGCATCAATCTTGATACAGGGTACTTATTATATGTTATAGTTTGGATTCCTAAAGCTTGTAGTCTACTATCCCATCATTCAAGGGTGGTTTTCACTATAAGTAATGTTTTATTTTGGACGGACACTATAATATTTTTTTACTATATTCAATCTGAATTTACTTCAAAATAATACAATTTTGACTTTTCTACATCCAACTCACAGGTTTATCATTGCTTTGAGAAAAAAGATTGAAGTTATAGTCATTTGTTCTGGGAATGTCATTTTTTCAACAGGCTCAGGGGTTAAGAAAACTGCAGTTCATGGAAGTTGCTTGAACTTCCGAATCCATTGTGCACTTGTGTTTTCCTTAAACCCCGCCTCCCAGCCTTAAGCCCCACCTCCCTACGTCACATCCGGTATCGGCTCAGTCCAATGAATGGAGGAAAGAATATAACTGGATAATGCTATTAGCGCTTTAAGAACTTTTAGGACCTGATGATTAATATTCAGGTGTTCCAACTGGGGAAAAAAGGATACCTTAATTTGCAGACATATCTTTCCCAATGTAAGTCAATGCGAAAAGAGTATATTTTGGCCACATGGCATCACGTAAATGACACATAAATAGTAATTTCACCATTTAGCCAGGAACAAATGTGGTTCAACGCCTGGCACTACTTCTTCTTCCTTGTATGACAATATTCTGTATGAGACTAGCACTGCTCATACAGGGGAGCTGCAGCATATTCTGTGTCCTGACACTGTTGCTGTTGTGCTCTGTTGTTAGATCGTGCCACTTGCCAAGTGCTCTGCAAGAAGAGACACATGAAATAGCAGTTCTGAGTGGTCACATTACAGTAACGTCACTACACCCAGTTATAAAAAGTAAACAGACATTTTATTGATTCTGAATGTTTGCTGATGTGTCTTCAAATGATCTAACACTGTATATGTAGAAGGAAACATATATTTGTTATTAATAGTGTAGAAAAAAGCATATTGTTTTAGTAATAAAAGAACAAGGAATACACATTTTATTTGAAATCCTTCTTTTAATAAGGTTTAAAACATAATTTAAGATAAATTAATGTACATAATTTCCCATAAATACTAAGAACCCCCCCCAAAAAGATGACCAATAGACTGTTTAATGGTTCTTTGAAGACAAGGAGTACATATTCTTGTCTAATCTTTATGTTAACAGTCTTCCGAAGTCTTGGGCAATCGTCCTTTTCCCTTCAGTCCGTAGGTTATTCAACTAGTCTCACACTTGGCTCCAGTTTAGAAGACTGTGTAGGGTACAAGTTAAATGGCCACAATAATTCACTTTATAAAGCTCAAGGCTTGAATAGAAGAGACAATAGGAGTAATGTGCCCTGACATGATCCTGTGATCAGTTTAGCAACAGTGTGTCCTACTAAGCGTTTCAATCTTAGACTACAATGAGCTTGGACATTGGTTTGTGGCTGCAGCAGGAGAAGAAGAAATGCAGCAGTCATGAGGAGGTGAAATCTGTATATATATTAAAGAGAAACACAAATACATAGCTTACTTAAACTGCTTCTTGAATCAAATCTAAATCAAAAGGAACTCATGTCATGTTTGCCCACCAGATTTGAGTGAATAACAATTGTATGCCAAAGTAAACCAGCTTTCAGAATTGCCCTTTTTAAATTGAAACTTTAAATAAAGACAAGATAAAATAAAGAAAGACAATATAGTACTATGTCGAAAGTAAAAAAACAATCTGGTCTCTGGTCCCATTCATACTAACTAAGCCCCATAACAAGCTTTAGGGACAACGTTTGGTAAAGTCATACTTATGTACTTTAAAACACATTATACTCTATACACAACTTAATTTGACCCTAGTTGTGCAGTTATTATGTAATAAATTCCTTTACTTCACTATGTTGTACCAACAGCAAGTGCAACAGGAAGTGTTGCAAGGGATTTAACCCTAAGCTCACTATACCAAGATGTTGCATATATCCAGCTGCCTGCATGGTAACGTGATTTTAACGTGGAGGAGGAGAGTGACACTTTGAAATCTGGATGAGGAAGAACTCTGGTTATGTGATTACCAGCTATTTTTAAAGTATATTGTCTTTTTGAAATGAAATAGGACCAAAACCTGCAGAAAAAGGTTATCTTTTCTTTTGGTATGCTTCAATACCAGCTTTTTGTGTGATCTTTTTTGTGTGATCTTTTTTTTATGACTTCTATTTTGAAATAATTTTAGATTTCACTCGTGTGGTGAACATGAAATAAGGATATGTCATGAAGGATGGTAGAGTTGTTTTAAACCATGTATTAAGTAAATGTACAGAACAACTACTGCGTGTCTAACCAATACCATGATGGTAAGTGAAAATGACTCGTGATAAAGACGTTTGGCCATATCACCCACCCCTATCTCCTACTCTGATAAGGCATTCCATTATTAAGTCACTTTAAGAGTTATTGTTTGTTTAGGTTGACTCAGTCACCACTACAGCTGCGTCCATTTTATCCACAACAATTTGTCTGTTTCTGGTAGAGACACATAAGTACTCCATTATTTATCCTGCCTACAAAGCTAAGAAAGATAGAAACAGCCAGCATTGACATCTCTCAAAATGTCTGTCGTTTCACAGAGTAACGCTTTTGCTCTATGATGTTAGAAAGTGCCTCAGTAAGTAAACAAACAAATATATGTTTCATAAGGTTTCACCATGTTTGTGCTGTTTTCTATTTAGGACTTCTTTTTTTTAAAGAACAAGAGTTGCCCCACAGGGCAGCCAATAATCACAGCCCCATGTGTGTTTCAGTGTGTGTGTACAGTTACAGAATGTGTGTGTGTGTGTGTCAGGAGAGTGGCAGCTGGAGCCTGACTGGTCACATTGAGCATGACTTTGTCTGGAGCAGTGGTTCCCACGCTCTCATTACAGTAATCCTTACACACACCCCACTCCCTGGCAGGTATCAGAAGGTAAACACACACAAGGTTCAACACCTTAGAGATGAAAGGCGCAGTTCACTCAAATAATTTAAAACACTGGTAGAACGGGATGTGTGTTAAACGTTTGATTTAAAGTGGACACGTACACTTTCGTGCACTATGACAACCATTTATTTAGCAGCAAAACAATGCAGCCTACAAATGTGATATTTTTTCTTATTTGGAAATCTGTTGGGGACAATAAGTGCATTTAAAAAAGAAAACATAAACTAAAGTGCAACACTGCCATATTGTATCATCACATCAAAAGAGTATAATTCTGTTTCTGGTCCGGTCCCATGTTTGCCTTAAATCTAACTGGTTTGAAAATGTTTACACTGGCCAAATCCTGATAAAAAATTATTCTTGGTTATTCTTTTTACAGATCAACGACTTTGTTTAGTCAATTAATATGGTCCAAATTAATGCAAATGTATAGGTATAAGTTAGGCATGGGCGGTATCATTTTTTTCATACCGTCATACCTTGCTGACATCATACCGTGGTATACGGTATATGACGGTATGACTTGGGTCGACTTGAGTGAGGTGGCGTTCGAACGGCAGCAAATAGATGTTTCGAACGGTATATTATATGTTCGGTGTAAAATGCAGCACGAGCCGGTAGACGCTCGCAAAGTGCCGCGACGTGCGCGCAAGTGCAAAACAAGGGCTGCATACATGACACATTGTGCAAATGGCACATTTTGAACCATCAACCAGTTGCATAGGATTAAAAAATGTCAACACTCACTCACCCCGTCTTAAACATTCCCAAAGAAGTGCCTCTGTCTCTCGTTGTGCTGGATGAAGTCACTGGCGAGGGTTTTGCTTAAATCCGAACAGAGTCCTTTCATTGTCCAAAGGCGACAGTGTGTGCAGAAAAGTTTAGCTCTTGTTTGAATAATAGTCCCAAACAGGCGCAGAGGCATTTTTCTTTTTTTACTAGTTCTCCGAGTTCGGGGCCGGCAAATGCTGCCGCCATCTTGCTCAGCTCAGCTGTGCTGAGCTCTGAGAGCGGGAAAGACGGACTGCCCTCCCCTGCCCTCTGCTGGCGCGTGCTGTGCATTACAACCAATGTCATCCCTGTCAAAACTCCGTGTCAGTGTAATAGAATGAAACGCATCTGTGATTTGGCGCACAGTCTGTGACGTCACGGTATTGAAAATCATACCGACGGGATTTCGAAATACCCTGGTATACCGTAATACCGTCATACCGCCCATGCCTAGTATAAGTGTCATCTCTGAATTGTATTGGTTTTTCTGATAATGATTACAGGTTCATATTTCTAGCTTATTTGGAATGAAAAACCCCAAAACTTGATTAATTTATATTAAATTAGACAAAAAAAATGTAATCTATAAATGAATAGAATGGATATTTTTTTTATAAAAGTTTAAGCGTAAACGCAACTAAAATAAGTAAAAAAAACTAACGTTAGGCTATAAACAAACTACATCACGATCGCATGGCTGCGCAACTCCATTGCTAAGCTAAAGGCGGCTAATGTTTGGCATGATGATGTTGAATAGTTTTATTTAGTTACTTATTAGCAACCGCTGTTTTCAAGAAACATAGAAGCTTCGGACATTAACGAGTGGGGTATTACTAGGGCTGGGAACCGATGAGAAAATGCCGAGTACCGGGTACCCATACAAAATACACAATTTTGGTTCTGCTTAACGGTTCCTAAACGCGGTCGACCCTGTATTCCACCGGGTCCGTCTGCGCCGCGGCGACCCGGTGGAATTCAGCGGCGGACTGGCCATCTGCGTGTTCTAATGTATTAAGCTTTTGTTAACCTTAATATAATATATCCTAATATCTAGCATCTTATCTTATTCGAGATAATCATCCAAAGTGGTAAAATGCTAACTAATATCCGGCTTTTAGGAATCATTCCTGCACCACCCTCTACCACTAATAAGTGATAAGGGAAGAGGATAGCAGATCATTTTAATGCTGTGTGTGTGTGTGTGTGTGTGTGTGTGTGTGTGTGTGTGTGTGTGT
>CALSBZ010046636.1:41945-55018 GCA_943591055.1 Gobionotothen gibberifrons
CACACACACACACACACACACACACACACACACACACACACACACACTGTAGTCTGTGTCCATGTGTGGTATGATTCCAGCAGCTTCCTGTAACAGGGCTGACTGTAGTTGGTGCTGGGGTCATGCCCTTCATGACGAACAGTTGAGAAAGTGCTAATGAACTATTTATAGCGTCCTGCCCCAGACTGCATCTGGAGTGTCTCTGTACAAACATTTCCTAAGAGCAGCTCTTGTAGATAGTCGGAGTGGTGGATGCTGAGCGGCTTGTCACCAAGATGAGAATAACTGATCCACCTTAAGCGAGTCGGGCCAAAGCTGTTAGCTTCACGGCTAACCTTGGTCACTGGTCTTTTGTCTTGTGGCATTTATTTACTGATAAATAAACTGTACACACACTGCACTGCTACACACAGATTACTGCTGATTTCATACTCTCCATCGCACTCACACACACTTTCTCTCTCTCTTTTGATCTAACTAACGGCCCGTCCACACGGCGGCGTGCGTTGAAGCTTCAACGCTTCTGCCCATTATCTTTGAATGGGTTGACGTCACGCTTTGCCGAACTGCATTGTGGGAGTGTTGCTCGCTTCAAAAGTTGAGCAATGTTCAACTTTTGAAGCTTCGGCGGAAGCGTCAGCCAATCAAATCATATGCCAGTACAAGCTCTAGCCAATCAAACCGCGTGCTTGTGTGTCCGGGGCGGGAGCTTCAACGCACGCCGCCGTGTGGACTCTGCGTTACACTTGCTAATCTTAAACACACAACATATGCACCTAGTTATTCCAGAGTTCCTACTTTAAAAATAAATTAAAAAGTAAAAAAATGTAAACCCCCAAAGCTTAAGCCTGCATGCCACCGGACTTATACTGGCTGAAAAAAACGGTCAGATCTAAAATAGAGCCCCACTTATGCTGAAGTGGATAAACTTGTATGAGCAAAGTGATCAAATATAGAATATTGCCACAAATATTGCTATGATTTAATTTTTTTAACAATCACAATGACACTATTGGCTGATTATCGGTCAGCTGCTGAATCACTCAATTTCTAGGCTTGTTAAAAATGAAACGTAGATGTACTTAAATCATATATTTTTTGACAATATTTACAACATCTGAACCACTGAATCATCCTATGTGATGGGAAAAAAGAGGGAACCTGGAACTGTTGGACTCCTTTCCTTTTCTCACTTTTCTTTTGTTCTCCAAATCCCAAGAGGCTAAAAGGTCAGGAAAGTAATCCTGAAGGTACTTTAGCACAAAACAGAAAAGGAACCAAGCAGATGCCAACATCTCTGCGTTCGTCAGTCCTCTCCTCCTCTGCTCCGGCTCTGATTGTTCTGTTTGAACCTCTGCCTATATATAGAACAGATCAGATGTATTTCAGTCTCTCTTGACTGCCAGTCCTGGATGTAGAGGCAGAAGTGATAAAGCTATTTCTGTTGCCCACAGTGAAGGCCATGGCATATGGTTCACATCACGTTGATCCTCATCAAAGCCTTCAGTATGACTTCTCCCCCCGTGTGGAATACAACACATTCTTTTATTCACTTTTTTTCGACAGGTCACTTGCTCTCTCTCTGAAATGTTTCATTTATTTAGTAGGGGTTTTAAACATCAACGCCTTTTAACTCTTGTGATTAATGCCCAAACCTAAATTAACGCAAATGTATCATATTACCAAGTTTGACCCTAGCTTCCTCCCATAATATCAGCTACTTTTATTGCACTGGAGACCACTGGACATTAGTAAGCCGCCATCACTACCTCGGTGTAACGGCACACCTAATCCATGACCAACCGCTTTAGGTGTGGACACCACTGTAAGAACAGATAGTGGTCGCAATATGATAGTGGCAGCAAGAATACTACACTACAAGCATGTACCCTGAGTAGAGCACAATATACAGAGGGGAATCACAGCAGCCATCAGAGTTAGCAGCTTTAGGCGCGTTCACACCAAGTACTTTTCCCATAAAGGTTCCTGAGAACTACGATTTAGTTGCGTTCACACCAAAAAGCCCCAGGAACTAAATTAGTTCATGAGAACCTTTTTTACCCCGTTTTCAGGGATAAAGGGACTTTTGTGGGAGAAAAGGGTTCCTATGTCTGATTGGCTGGGCGGAATGCAAACCACGCCCCGTCAAACTCCCAAAAACCTTTGTGAAGCCGCCATTTTATTATCCTCGCATTGCATTATTAGCATTAGCATTAGCCCAGCGCAAAAACGCAGAGAGACTAACTTATGACAACACAAAATAAAACATGGGAGCGGTGGAGATGAGGAGGTGTCGGCGTTCTGGCGATTTACTCGGAAGGCTTCAGTAGAAGCTGCTGGGAGTCCCAGCAGCTTCTACTGAAGCCAGTCCCCAACTCCGGGGACTTCCGGCCGGGGATTTTGGGCGGCAGTATACGCCGTGAAGTTGTTTGCGGCCTGCCAGTAAACCCAAAGCAGAAGAAGAAGAAGTGACGTCAGCAGCTTCATTTGCCTAATCCTCCCCCAGGGACTTATTTCCGGTGTGAACGCGATCTGTACTTAGTTCATGAGAACTAAAGAGTTCTCAGGAACCTTTGTGGGAAAAGTATTTCGTGTGAACGCGCCTTTTGTTGATGCTGTAGGACGGTGGTGGCTCAGTCGGTAGGGAATTGCAATAATACTTTTGGTTGGGTGTTGAAATAAAAGTACCTGGAATTACGGGAGGGTCAAACTTGATAATATGATACATTTGCGTTTATTTAGGCTTGGTTATTAATTAAAAGAGGTAAAACGTTAATGGTGAAAACCCCCCACCCCCATCTTGTGGCTTGGCTTGGGAATCGGAAGGTCACTGGTTCAAGTCCCAGGACGTCGTACTGCTGAGGTGTCCCTGAGCAAGGCACCGTCCCCTACACTGCTCCCACGCGCCATACATAATGGCTGCCCAATGCTCAGGTGTCGGAAGAAATTGTCAAACTCCATGCCAATCATTCAGAAATCATCAAAACTAAACAAAGATGGTCGAATAAGCTAAACAACCCTCTGATTTCCTTGTTTTGTTTTTTTTACAACACCAAATGGGTTTGTTTTATCTCCCCCGAAAATACTAGTATTTCAAACTTAATCATGCTTCCATTGTGCCTAATCATGAGTAGTCACAGACCATTTTTGTCCATTACCTTTGTAACTGATTGACACCATACCATTAGAATTTGGCGAAACAAGACCTTTAACGGAGAGACCATACTGAACTTGGTTGACATGACGGGATTAACTCAACGGGGAAAACCTTGTGATGCAGCAGCAACAGAAGGGGCCACTGTCTGTTCTCTGGACAGTAGGTGGGCTTTGGGAACAGACTGATCTCAAATGAACCCCTGCTGTGGGATGAGAGGGTGGGCTAAGTAGCAGACACACACACACACACACACACACACACACACACACAGGCCAGGGTGAGGATTTTCTCTACAGACATCCAGACAGAAGGACTAGAGGATCTGATGCTTTAAACGTCAGTCATCGTAATGCCTCATGCTGAATGGTCTGAATGTTTGGTGACTTAGCTTCCACCTCTTTGTACCTTCAGTATACAGTACGTCTGCTGCGTTTCCACAGAAGATGTGTCGTTAGTCATGCCGAATGCTGCCCTCCATAGTTTGGAGAACACAGTGTTTCCTTTGATTTACTCAGTATCCGTGACACACTGCTCTCTTGTTCAAGTTCATCTTCACTTACTGATTAATATATCTCATGAATATAGGAAATGTCACAGAAGTCGTAGTTGATACCAATACCACAGTGAAAAACAAAACAATAAATCTCATCTACTTCTAGATACCTTACTTTATAACCTTTTTAATTCAGTTTTTCTTATATTATATATATTATATAATATAGTAATATTTATACTGAACCGAGCCTGAACACGTTCTAGTGCAACTCTTTGGAACCTCCTTTCATCGGCTGCGAACAGCTTAGAGGTAACTGCTAATGTTTACTAGCTTTCCTCTATATTTTAACACAGATTTTTTGTTCGCAATGTAACATTATCAGGACAAAATAATTTAGTCCCCCTGAAGGCTTCGATAGTGGTCAATAAGGATGGGGTTACCACAGGTTAAAAGAGCGTTAGAGAACTACGATGGTATTTAAGCAATATAAAATGTGAAAGGTCCTCTATATCGCCAAGTTTGTCCAGGGTTTTCCACTTTGTCTACCTTAAAAACATGGAGATGGCAGACTGAAAATGGCCAGCTCAAAATAGATATGAGCTATCACAAAGTCTTAACATTTCTTAGTTTTATGTGATAATTCACTAATTAATATTTGATTTGATTACTGCTATTAGTTCCCCCTACAAACTACACACTGGCTCTTTGGACACACAGAGATCTTAGGATGTTAGGCAACCAGCTGTGATTGCAGTTGCTCTGGTAAACATAGCACTATACAAATACAAGTTTACATGTGTTTTCTTTCTCACAACTTTAGTAAAGTAAAACTATACTGGTGTTGCAGTTAAGCCCCTGTTGATTTTCAGGGTTAATATATTAGTATATAATGACTTGGTACCACTTAAAATCAATCGTTGCAACAAGCTAGCTAGCTAACAATAGCAATGGTTACTTCCGGTTAGGGTACAGCAGCTGTGTGCGATTTGAGACAACACTGCATGGTCCAAAATCACACACTGCATAAGTCACAGTGCACAAGATGCCGTACTCAAAGGAAAGTATCTGAATTGAGACACAGCACATGTCACTTGTTCCCTTGTGGACCCTTACAAAAATAATGTATGATGTACATTTCAGGATCATTCGCCCGTTCAAACGTTGTTTATACATGGTTCTCCAATCAGGGCAGTTCACTGCAGATGTCTTACAGCTATCTGTCTATCTGCCTGTCTGTCTGCCTCCACCAGACTGTGTGTGTGTCTGTGTTTTGTGAAGAAGGCTTGTGTTCTCCTGTGACTGTGTGAGGAGGACTTGTGAGGCTCCTCTGTTTTCCTCTGACTTCCTGTTTCCTGCCAATGAATGGGACAACCACATGAGTGCATGTAGAATAGCTAAGTGGTCACCCCCACTCGTCTTTATGACAAGTCTGGAAGAATGGGATTTATACAGAGATCCAGTCGCTTCCGCCTTCGTGTACATGAGATGCTGTGATTCTCGACTATAGAAAGAATCAGCTTCTTTAGCTCACACATCACAGCACTTTGTGACGTACACTGCCCTTCATTTCACTGGCATCACCCCAGGACCAATGGAGCTTTTCAAACTATGTCTCTCTTCACTTTCACAGTGCAGGTCTGTGTCCCTCATTGTCGATGTCCAAATATCAAACCAAGCCAATGGTCGCTGTTGGCCACTGATGGCCTTCAGTCAGTGTATTTTGCCGTAGTTTTTGTGGTGTATTGTCACCGTTTGCACAAGTCCACCCTTGACGACAGTCCGGTTGGGGAGCCCTTCCCGATATCACTCTGATTAGGGCTGAACGATATACCGTGTCATGGCGATAACCGCGATATGCGCATGCGCGATATTCACATCGCAGGGACGTGCGATGTGATGTTTTTTTTTTTTTTCAAGAAATATCTCCTGAACTTCCCCACTCAATCTATCAAGACCCGAGCAGTTCTAACAGAAGTCCAAGGTACAGGCACGGGCCGGCGCATACCGCTCATGGAATCTCTCACCATAGGACCTTTGACCCCTCAAGTGTGTAAGTGAAGAGACACCATGTGTCAGCTCCTTTTTAGAATAGTATTTCTTCTCTTTTCTGAGAAACAAGGGTATGAAAAGGAACAGCCAGAAACAGAGGAAGAGAGGCACAACGTGACTACGTACATGCACTCTCCTAAATATTAAACGAGTAAGAGGTGAAGAAATACAAAGCCAGAAACTGAAATTAAAAGGCACTATCATGCTTCCCCTTAGAATAGGGTGGAAATTATGAAAAGAGGACAGGGGATACTAGTGAAGAGGGACAACAGTGAAAAGGCACCACGCAACTACGAACATGCACTCTCCAAAGAGACAAAAGGTCAATAGTATACGCCGAGAGGCACAACGTGACTACGTAAATGCACTCTCCCGTTTAAATTAGTTCAAGGGGAAAGGGGTGAGATCCTAAACTACCAAATAGACAGTAGGAAGTAGAGAGGCCTAAATGCCCTCCTCTAGCTTAATTAACAGGAAAGAACTGGGGAACAAACAAGTACAGAAGGAAAGGTCCAATTAAAACACACTCTCCTAGAATAGTTACAAGTAAACGGGGTAGGAAGAATATAGTAGGAAACAGAGCTGAAAAGGCGTCCCAGAACGCTTTCCCTCTAGTCCAGGGTCCAAGTAGGTAAATTAACTCAAACACCTCATGTTATAATTATTTTGCTGCTTGCTACAAAAGGAAAACCTGCGCGGCTCTCATGTCAGGGGTACTTGAGTGGAGTGACATGCAGGCTCTGCATGCACAGCAACAAACTATTTCAGATGCCTTTGCCGGTGTTACACCATATGAGAAAGGTTCAAAACGGCATAAAGGAGCTGGTGTATAGCTGTTCTTAATTTTATTTTTATAATGTTGTTTAAAAGATGTCCACTACTTTGCTGCTATTTGCACAAAAAAGGTTTTAATTGTGGAATAAAAAGTTAAATGACCTATTTTGTCACGTATGTTAATTCCCTAATGTGATAATGAAGCTTCCTATAGTTTAATGTAATACGTTTAATCTCTTGGATCCCTTCTAGACACCACTCTTCTTCATTCACAGATGAACCCCCTTATTTGAGGGTAAGCAACCTGCATTATCATGACATGTTAGATCATGACTTAAGGTGTGATGAGTCAACCAGTTAAGATCCAGACGTCAGTGACTAAAATCCTTCATCCGGTTAAATATAGTTAAAAAAAACGCAATATATATCGCAGGGGAAAAAAAATCGCAAAGTCAGTTTTTTCAAAATCGTGCAGCCCTAACTCTGATTGGCTATAGCGTATTTAGAGTGATGCAGTAATGAGTCCAATAACCTGAATATGAGTTGATATGTAGGTACTTTTGGTTCGCTTGTCACAAAGATCATTATTTTTCGGTTAGATGCTCTAAAATAAGGTCAGCGGTTAATACAAGCTCAATTATTTTTGATGTAATGTTTCATGCATAGAAAATGGTCAGTATATACCACTTTTGTGAATGATTGAAGTGTTTACATGTCAATAAGACAACTAAATGTCATAATGCTGACATATGTCTACGTTAGATTTTTACTTGCATTAGTTTCAGTTGCGAAGTCATTAACTCTCCAATAGTTCTAAGAATGATGTTAATATGTGGAGATAATCCTGCTGAAAAAAGCAGATTTATTTCAATATTCTGAAGTCCAATGGAGAAATAATGTTGCTTTTCGTTGAGAGGGCCCTTGTGTTGCTGACTTTTGGGTCGGCATACAAAAAAAAAAAAAAATTCTGCAACACTCTATTGAGTTTAAAATAATCAGTATACAGAAGAGAAAGGGAAGTGAGGAAAACAAGCAAACAAAGTGAACAGCGCACAGTCTCTTTTCATGTTTCATCTTCATTTTCAGATCATTCTAATACACAGATATCTTTACATCTGGGATGAGGTGCTGATTGGGAGTAGTGTGAGAAAGAGCTTTGTTTAAATGTATGTATCGTAACATCAGCTGGTATATTTGCAGTTATAGGCCTTCTTGTTTCCCTTTTAGAATGACACATACAGTTTACTGCTGGCGTGATTTCCTCTCACACAGGTGCACAATGTCTTTCCTGAGGTAATAAAGCAAGTGAACAGTGGGCTCCTTTCTTCAAAGACGTCTATACAATAATGTCTCTTTTTGTAACACTTGAGTCGCCCCTGCTGGATATTTCAGAGAATGCAGAACCCAGAGGTTCCTCCATTCACATTTATTGCAGAGCCTTTCTATATTTAAGTGTAAAAGCCTTAAAACCAATTATGCGTGTGAATGACATCTTCCTGACTGTGTGTGTGTGTGGTGCTGAACTCTATGCCTCTGTTTCCTTTTCTAGATATCAGTGCCATGAAGCTGAATCCCCAACAGGCTCCACTATATGTAAGTATCTGTCGTTATCACACAGCATCAGAATGATACCAGAAAGCTGCATGATAAAGCCTGTTGGTATATTCTTTAATTCCTGTCTGTTATCTATCTCATTTAAACCACTGATGGCGGCTAGCAGGTTAGTATTCTGTTAATGCTGCTTATCTGCTCTCCTGTGTATTTGAATGTATGTCTAATTTCAAAACCTATAGTTTTTTTAACTGTTTTTATTGATCCCCTCTTGGTTATTTTTTCTGTTTGTTTTATTTATCATCTTCTTTTAACTGTGAAGCACATTAGAACCCTTTTTGTGTGCTAACAGAGGCAACAATACTAACAGAGCTAACAATGTTATCTTAAAGCTTGGTTAACACAAACTTAAAGGTTGACGTTTAAGCTTCTGCAACAACTTTATCAGTAAATGGCAGCTTTATAAGGGCATTAGCTAGCAACGACAGGATTCACATCCACTGACATGCACATGGCTAATACTTGTTTGCTGCTACAATAATGCTCTAAATATGGATTAGAAAGCATACCACTAGTTTGTTACAAGTATTTAATTGTTACACCCTTGAATGCAGACAATTTTTTCCTGAATGCTACATTGTGAGCAATAAATCTGTGTTCAAATTAGCAAAAGAGCTAGTTAACATTAGCCGTTAGCTGCTAGCATCAGGTGACTAAGGGCTATTTGCTTGTATTAAGGTGCATTCAAGCACTTTTATTGCTGTTTGACCAACCGACTGCAAACTTAAAATCTCTGCCACTTTCTGAGCAAGAGTGTGGGTGTGTGATAGTGTGTGACTGTGTGTTGGATCTGAAACATTCCAGTGTGCTATTGTTAGCGTGTGCGTGTTTGGTTGTGGCTGGGTGTTCAGCAGAAGAGTGTGTCATGTTTCACAGCATAAAACCAGGAAAACTATGAAGGTTCTATTCTGACTTTTTAACCAAAATATTCATGTCTACTCACCAAGCGCTTATTTAGGGCTTGGTGATGCCATTATTTTCTGTCACAAAAAATATAATTTCATACCCCGATAACGTCAAGGTTTAGATCATTTCATATCTATTCTATGACAAATATCATGGTTTAGATCAGGGGTTTTAAAAGTGTAGGAAGGTGAGCCTCCCCTCAGAGAACACAAGAACAGCCGTGCCCCCTCTCCCAATTATTATTAAAATTAAAAGTGAAAAATATGACACATATAATAGCAAAAATAATAATAGTAGTAATAATAATAATGATAAGAAGAAGAAGAATATAGTTGAAATAAAATAAATTGTAATTGTGGTTGAATAACATTGTCTGCTGCATTTATTTGGTCAATTTAAGCGGTAAGTAACGTTATTACACTGAACAAAAATATAAACGCAACACTTTTGTTTTTGCTCCCATTTTTCACGAGATGAACTCAAAGATCTAAAACATTTTCTATATATACAAAATAACCATTTCTCTCAAATATTGTTCACAAATCTGAAAAAATCTGTGATAGTGAGCACTTAATAATAATAATTATAATCCATCCCACCTCACAGGTGTGGCATATCAAGATGCTGATTAGACAGCATGATTATTGCACAGGTGTGCCTTAGGCTGGCCACAATAAAAGGCCACTCTGAAACGTGCATTTTTGCTTTATTGGGTGGGTCTGGGGGGGGTCCGAAAACCAGTCAGTATCTGGCGTGACCACCATTTGCCTCACACAGTGCCACACATCTCCTTCGCATAGAGTTGATCAGGTTGTTGATTGTGGCCTGTGGAATGTTGGTCCACTCCTCCTCAATGGCTGTGCGAAGTGCGAACTGGTTTTCGGACCCCCCCAGACCCCCCCAATAAAGCAAAAATGCACGTTTCAGAGTGGCCTTTTATTGTGGCCAGCCTATTGTAGCCTGTGGCATATCAAGATGCTGATTAGACAGCATGATTATTGCACAGGTGTGCCTAACCCCTAGATTCCACCGGGTCCGTCTGCGGCGCGTTACGGCCGCGACGCGGCGTCCGTAAGGATAGCGGTCACTCTAGTCAATGGGTGCTATTCCACCACACGCGCCGTGTTACGTGCCAGACGCGGCCCAGAAGCGGCTCGGCGCAGGGCTCCTCTAAAATTAGGATGAATCCTATTTTTGTCGCGGCGCAGCCGTAAGGTAATGTCGGGCAGGCAGGAAGTGGAACGTTCAGAGCATATATAGCATATTTAAATATATATATATACACAAACTAATTTTGCAGCCCCTATCCCTCCGTAGTCTTTCAAGTAGGAGGAGAAATGCCAGCGTTCTCCTCCGGTTTACAGGCACTGTGTAAATGATATATATAGAATAATTATGATGATTTTACCACTAAAATACAGCAACACATCTTTGATTCATGTCGTTTATAACTGGGATATTATAATTATTATTAACTTTGTCTGTACAAAGTAGCCTGCCCAGGAAATATGCCCAAATCAACAAAAACTGCGAGCAGACAGGCAAGACGCTCCGCTTCCGTAATGCTTCTGAAACGCGCCCGGTAGGGTATGACGCCGGAGGAGGCCGGACCAAAACCGCGGCGCAGCCGTTACGCGACGCAGACGGACCCGGTGGAATCGAGGGGTTAGGGTGGTCACACCAGATACTGACTGGTTTTCGGACCCCCCCCCCAGACCCCCCCAATAAAGCAAAAATGCACGTTTCAGAGTGGCCTTTTATTGTGGCCAGCACACACCTGTGCAATAATCATGCTGTCTAATCAGCATCTTGATATGCCACACCTGTGAGGTGGGATGGATTATAATTATTATTATTAAGTGCTCACTATCACAGATTTTTTCAGATTTGTGAACAATATTTGAGAGAAATGGTTATTTTGTGTATATAGAAAATGTTTTAGATCTTTGAGTTCATCTCATGAAAAATGGGAGCAAAAACAAAAGTGTTGCGTTTATATTTTTGTTCAGTGTATGTCAGGTGCGCGTGACCTGTGCCGCTGCGCGTTTGTCATCTGCAAGGTGCTTACACAGCATGCAGTCAATGATGGACATCAGAAAATGGTTAAAACAACCAGCCCTTATCGCCAGCAGTAACACTGCATCTACTGCAGGTAATAACAGTTCAGATCATGGGGACATTACGTTACCCGCGGCCACTGTCGTGGACACTAACGTCCTCCCGCCCGCCTCGCCCACGGAGACGGGGCAGCCGTCTTCGTTGCCCCAAACACCGCCACCCCTCGGCGGCCCGCAAGTGCCAGAGGACCTCGGCAAAACAGAGCCTGCCCAGGTATATTTAAAAAAGTACCCAACTCGCCTGTACAGTGGGGTAAGGCGCTCATTTTGCAGCTCATGGTTTAAAAACAGAGATTGGCTGGAATATTCATGTAAAAAAGATCCCATCTTCTGCTATGCCTGTAGACATTTCGGTCTTGAAAGGGGAGTGATTTGTAAAATATCCATAAAGAAAAAGTAAATCTGCTTACAGTTCTGTTTCATATGGGTGTTGAGATGTATCCATAGATCTCTTCATTTTGCTCTCAAAGTGCACCAGATTGATGCTTTTAACTTAAATATTTAAAAGAAAATCTTCCCGGGGAAGCATGCCCCCGGACCCCCCTAGAGGAGGTGAGGACCCCCCTATATCCCCACTTATAAAAATAGCAGCACCCTCTCTAATCTCAGATGCAATCATGAGTCATTTTGTTCTGGAACCGGGCCTGTCCAGAACACACAGATGGCCAGTCTGCCCCTGGGTGGAGGTGAAGGGAATGAGCACTTGTACAGCCTTTTTGGCGAGGTGGGGGAACTCGGTCTCCACAGACAGCCAAAAGTGTGCAAGTGACACTTTACTCGTCTTTTTCTCGTTATTTTTTTCTCATGCTGTGCTGAAGCTCTCTGGAAAACCGCTGGTTTAGATCATCTCTTGATAACAATATATACTGGGCGGTGGTGGCGAAGTCGATAGGGAGTTGGCTTGGCAACTGGAAGGTCACCAGTTCAAGTCCCTGCAAGACCAAGTGCTACCTTCAGATCAAGATTGACTCAGCTGGGATCAATCTGGGATGAACTGAACATCACCAGTCTGCAAAGTTGATTTCACTGCCTGTGTGTGTCACCTCAGGGAGAGTGTGTGTTGACTGTTCACCTGGAGGAAGATGATGTGTGTCGTGCTGAGGATGAAGAAGAGAAGGTGGAGTTTTACCTTTTATTCTCAGGATCTACTCAAAGACATCTGACCAGCACGCTGCGAGTCAGCCACGTCACCCTGCAGGCGGTGTGTCCAGGTACACACACACACACACACACACACACACACACACACACACACACACACCCTCTCACTTTGTCTCAAAATATAACAGTAAATATATATAAAATAATCCTTCTTTATCCTATGATAATATCAACTTTGTCCTGATGAAATTACAACCAACAATATTTTACATATGAAAACAACTTTTTTTTGATAAAATTATGAATTTTTTTTAAACAGTTTTGGCAGTAATACCACTTCTAGGTTTATATTCTTGTGGAAAATCTGTTTAAGGGGCAATGAAATAGTATCTGTTCCTAATCCTTTTTTACGGCCTTATGATGCCAAACATTGTTTATTAAAATGTATTAATGGAAAAATATGTATCATTAGCCAATATTAGCTGAACCAACTGCGCCCAAACTGCACCAGCACAGAACTACTATGCAACACATTTCAGAAGAAAATGGTTATTTGAGAATGAACATTTTTACATTTCCTGAATATGTTTTCCCTCAGATTGCCATCTGATCACTCAATGTGGTTTGTTTTATGTGGAAGTTAGTGGCTGACAGTGGTGAAGTTGCTCTGATTTGACTCCTGAAGGCTGGGTCACAAGTACACACGTCATTATCTCTCAGTAGCCCCACCTTTTTCTGTCTGTTAGCACATCATGTAGTCGATACTGCCTCTGTCTGTCAACAGCTGCTTGTGCTGCCAATAAAACACAACCTTTTGTGTGTGTGTGTGTGTGTGTGTGTGTGTGTGTGTGTGTGTGTGTGT
>CALSBZ010046636.1:62684-74328 GCA_943591055.1 Gobionotothen gibberifrons
CAGTGGGATCCACTCCAGGAATTTGGACCAGCTCTGAGCAGAGGGCAATGGAATCCACTCCTGGTTTTCGGTACAGCTGGGATTGTAACGGACCAGTGGTGGGTGTATAATATGGAGTATTAACTGTGTTCAGATGACATGACAGTTGTGGGACATAGCGGTTAGTCGACCAGATAGATGTTATGGATGATTGTCCGGACTGGGAGTAAACAAATCTGCGTTTGGAACCTCTATGGACATACCTCGGTCTGCGTAGAAGCCGGAGGCAATTGATGACAGACAAGCTTAGAGGAAGCGCAGAAAAGTTATTGAGATTACAAAGTTGGGAGACAGTATCGTAACATCGTAGTGCCGCGGTAGGATGCTAGCGTTAGCACAGCGCTGGCTATGGTTGTAGACCAGCGGCGCTGAAAGTGGAGCTGTTGGCAGCCGTCAGACAGGATGAGAGGTCAGTTGCGGCTTGCGGGCTGTCCTTTACAGCAGATGGGGGGACCGGCAGGAGCGGGAGGTTTAAAGAACCAGAGTCAGGGCCCACGGGGAGGGGCAGGACGAAGAATGGGGCTGGTTATTTGATGGATGGAGCAGCGTTAGCAGGTGGGCTACAATGGCAGGTGTAGCAGGGTAGAAAACCAAAGCGTCCGTCAAAAGTGGCAATTGGGTGTAACAAATATATCCAGATCAGAACACGAAAGCCACAGAATAGTTAGAAAACTATAGCAGTAGAAAGTGGTCAGAAAATATTACATTAAAACAAAGAAAGACGAGATTTTCGGACAGAGAAGCGGCGAACAGTCAGCGCCAGCGTCCTCTCACGCCGACATGTACTCATCTATGAGTGCAGACGTATTCACCTGTAAACGCATACTGAACGACATACATTCACCATTTACCTCACCGTATAAAAAAGTACGAATGCAGCCAATAAGACAGTGGTCACTGAGATCGCTACAGAAGACGCCAGTGTTTTACCTGTCAGGGTTATTTGTGAGGATGACATCAAGGAGGGTGGCTTTTTCTGGATTTTTGGTGTCATACCGTGTAGGAGTGAGGATAATCTGCGAGAGATTAAGAGAGTCCCATTGTTTTTGGAGGGTTGAGCATGTCCCAGTTTAGATCCCCCAGTAGCACAAACTCAGAATGAGTGTGGGGTGCCAGGAAGGTGCTGAGAGCAGGTAGGGTACAGGCTGGGGCAGAGGGTGGGCGATAGCAGCCAGCGACTGTCAGTGTAGAGCTATTTGCCAGTTTAATGGTTACGATAAGTAGGTCAAATGGTTTGGGGACAGATTTATAGTGGCGATAGAACACTGGAGGTGTTGCTTTGTGAATATAACTACTCCACCAGCTTGAGATGATCTATCCTGCCTAAACACATTATAACCAGCGATGCCGATGTCAGAGTATGGGATATTCTTCTTCAGCCAAGACTCAGTGATGACAAGTACCTCCGGATTTGAGCTGTGAACGAGTACTTTTATCTGGTCAATTTTTGAGTAGTAAGCCTCTAGCATTTACATGGAGAAAACCTAAAGCTTTACGAGAGCAGAAGTCAGGGAAACTCAGATCATTAGCCGCGTTCACACCGAGTACTTTTCACCCGTACTTTTCGCGTTTAGTTCCGTTAGTACCCCTGATGTTGCGTTCACACCAAAAAAATAACTAAGTGCCGGGAACTTTTCACCCCATTTTTAGCGCCTGCTGAGAGCAGGCACTTTCCTGTGGAAAAAAAGTACCCCAGTTCTGATTGGCTGGGCGATTGCAAACCACGCCCCGTAAAAGTCTGAAATGTTTTGTAGAGCCGCCATTTTATTATCCTCGCATTAGCATTATTAGCATTAGCCCCGCGCAGAAACGCAGAGAGACTAACTTATGACAACACAAAATAAAACATGGGAGCGGTGGAGATGAGGAGGTGTCGGCGTTCTGGCCGTTTACTCGGAAGGCTTCAGTAGAAGCTGCTGGGAGTCCCAGCAGATTCTACTGAAGCCAGTCCCCAACTCCGGGGACTTCCGGCCGGGGATTTTCGGCGGCAGTATACGCCGTGAAGTTGTTTGCGGCCTGCCAGTAAACCCAAAGCAGAAGAAGAAGAAGTGACGTCCCCCAGGGACTTATTTCCGGTGTGAACGCTATCTGTATTTAGTGCCCTGGGGTATTAAGTGCCGCGGCACTAAGTGCCGGGAACTAAGTACAGCAAAGTACTCGGTGTGAACGCGGCTATTGTGACAAAGATTGACATCAGGGCACAGGTCAGAACTAGGGCTACATACAATAGAAGGTCCAGGATGAACATGCACATTGCCCGATATCATCAGTAGTAATACAATCAAAGTTTGTTTTGTGCACACATTGACAGTGGAATGAGACCTCATAATCACACATGATAGTAGTGGCGGTTCGCATTAGTTATGCGCAGGAGGGGGTAGGGAGGCGGCGAATAACGCAAGGAGGGATATTAACTTCCCTGATTTAAGGGTAAATGCTTCAGGACCTGTAGGGTTAACGTCTCAATGCCTAACTCCAGTTAATACTGTAATGAGACTAACTTTTCCTATGATTGGGAATCTTGAGTGTGTGTGTGTGTGTGTGTGTGTGTCAGAGTTCCCGTTAGCCGGTAATTACCGGACTATGACCGGTAAAATATGCTGAAGACCGGCAAATCTAAATCTCTCCGGTCTAAGTGTCCGGTCAGAATAATTTCCCATTAGCGCAATACCGCATCAGTTGCGCAACTTGCGCCACTTATGTGACAGACAAAAGAGTATGTGACAGACAAGAATAGTCAATTCTAATGTCTAACACGTAATGTGGAGAAAGAGATGTCCTGTATGGGTTGATTGTGCGTTGATCTGTTGGTAATGCCTCGGGGTTCCGGTGGGCATGTAAACAAATGCATAATGCTGCGCTATACTTTGCGGCCTCACCCGGTTGCATAGCGACGCTTATTGTTTAGGTGTCTTTTAATAAGCAGGTAGTCATATCATTAGCTAGAACTAGCTGGATCTGATCGATATGGACATAAACGCGAGTAAAGTCTAATCTGACGGGAGTCGACACGCAGCTCTGCATAATCACCTGCAGAGGTGAGCGGAACACTGTGTGTGTGTGTGTGTGTGTGTGTGTGTGTGTGTGTGTGTGTGTGTGTGTGTGTGTGTGTGTGTGTGTGTGTGTGTGTGTGTGTGTGTGTGTGTGTGTGTGTGTGTCACAGTGGGATGTGATTTCTCTGTAAGGAGTTTCTCTGTGCTGTTGAGCAGAAAGTCCCGGAGCCTTTGTGCTCTCTGACAGGCAGCTCAGCTGATCCCAGCTCTGTGTGTGGGAGGATCTGAGGGGTGTGAAGTGATGTCATCCTCACACAGGGCACTGTGTGTGTGCCACAGGGGCTGGGTGTTGTCCGGATTTTTCGTTAAGTTGTGTCTTCTTACCTTCTAGTTATTGCCTTTTATTTATCCAACATGGAGTTCAACGCGGTGAGTGTGACAAAAGAAAAACAGAGGACTAGTTTGTTTGTACATTCTGTTCAGTGCCATTATTTTGTGTCATTGCAGGTTTGAGACGTCTTCAACTGTCCAAGTGGAACCAAAAGAGCGGCTGCACTTTTACCCAGGAGGCCGAGTGTTTCAGCAGCATCTGAATCTCGGTACCTACACCCTAACATTCCCTGGAAGAGAGGAGGGGGCCGAGACACAGAGAAGTGAAGAGAGCTGCTTACAGGGGGAGGTGGAGGAGCTGAGGAGACATATCCGTCTTCACAGGGACAAAAAGGTGAGCGGAGGGTTCCCTGTCCTGCTGCTCTACAGGCTGTTACTGTGCTGTAATACTTTCTTCAACTGTACTGTAGTTTATTATAAGGAATCAGTTGTAATACTAGTTTCAGTAGCTGAGGCAACCAAGCTTAACCCTCTGAGATTGATGACGTTGTGTACGACAACATGGAGTTTTTCTCACTCTTGTGAGGATATCTCCAGAACAGTGCTAACAGTTATCAAATGCCTGTAATAGCTCAATGTCAGACCATTCTCACACTTGGTGCCAAGCGCCTGCACCATTTTCAGGCTATTTGTAATCTATCCTATAAAATAGTGGTTTTTTAGAGACCTCATGCAGCTAATAAACAGACAATGGGTTGCTTTTATGATTATTTAACCACATTGACGCTAGATTTCTATGTTTTTAGGCGTTGTAAAATATCTTTCTATCTAATTATATAGCCCATGATGCATTCGGTGTAGTCTGTTGAAGAATCCGAGGCTTTTTTCCCCGATGCAATGACTGTGGATTTATTATTTTGAGCTATGCAAGACAGATAGATCCTGAGTGACAAACAGCTGATTTTTAGTTTTTGTATTGTGTCATACCTATTTATACATTTATGTGACTGACTAGCAGCATACATATTTTGATAGCTCAGTTTGTCCTATAAATACATGTGCAAATCACTTAATGTGCAGGAAATGGTTGAGGTTATACTAGCATTTTTAGAGAAGGTGACGACCATATATCATATATCTCGGAGGGTTACCAGGAGGTGACTAGTATTTAGCACAACACTAGATATAAGGGAGGAGGTCCTTCTGTGTCATTGGTAAATGAGACTCATCTTTACAGGGTTTCTTTGAGGTTGACAGATGTTGATGCTTTATTAAATCTTCAGCCATTCTCCACTACCATCAGAAACACTAGCAGGCCACACTGACCAATCACAGCTCTTGTTTTCTCCATGTTTGGCTACAGTTTAACAAGGAACATGTGGCTGTAGATGCAAGTGTAGATGTGAATAGGGCTGCAAAATGTATCAGAAAATGTTCTAAATCGCAATATTGTCTAGTCCAATATTCAAAGCACAGGATGCACAATATTTAAGGCTAAATATGTTTATTTTTAATGAAGTATTGTGGAGCTGCAGATATATTCCAACCTACTAACATATATTGTACAGACTAACCACAGTATATTTGTTGGTGCATATTATCTTTTAAAAGATCACAACATGATTATATTAATATATATATTATATATATATATTTTTCAATGAGAATAACAATGCTAAAAGAACAATCCGTCCCATATTGTAATGCGAAATTAATTGCAACTATTTATTTTTTCCAAATCGTGCAGCCCTACATATGACTTGTGAATTATGTCTTATTGTAAGCTAATGTGTGGTCATGTCACCATGGTTACACATACATATAGGTTGACAGTTTCACAGCAGCCAACTAAACCAACAAATATGCTTTGAATGTCTTACTCGTGTTAAATGCGACTGAGGTTTTATTTGGTTTTGTCTTCCTTCCTGCAGGGAAGTGTTGCAGCGATACATGTGGTTCCGCAGCCCTGCTCTAACGGCCTGTCCGTGGTTACCATAGAGACCTGTAGCACAACAAAAGAAGAAGGGGGAAGTCCGCCATCATTGGAGCAAAGAGCACAGGGGGAGGACTCTGCCGCTGTCACTCACATATCCTGTACCAGTGCAAAGCTTTGTCAGGGGCAGGAAGCCAGTGGAGAACAGAAGGGTGCCCCGGCTGCCAACTCTCCTGCAGGACGCTACAGGAAAAACAAAAAGAGAACTAGAAAGAACACCAGACACGCTGCAGAATCTCCAGGAAATAACAGAAGCACCCCAGAGGCCAATAGAGGGAGCACACCGCAGCCTGCAACAGGAAGTACAACTGAGACCGATGGACCTATTTCACCCAGAGAACCAGTGGTGGCATCAGTGAAAGTCGACACAAAAACAGAAGAGACTCCATTACCCATAAAGCCAGAGTCTGGACCAGGTGGAGATAGGAAGTGTGCTGGCAGGAAAGCAGCGGCCTTGCCCACCATCAACACCACCGTAGAAAAACAGGAAGCAGAGAAGTGGGAAGCTGAGCCATTGATATGTGAGCGAGTTGTAGAGACAGGAGCACAGACAGAGCGGGGGGGCACTGGATGTCTCCCAGCAGGACCGGCTGAAGTCAACCCTGATCTGGAATCAGCTGCAGGTAACTTTATCACTGGTACATTCACATGATGAAACAGGAAAAGCTTGTTCTGGTCATCTTCCACCTAATGGATAGAAATAAAGAAGTGATCTGGGGAACAGATAGAGTGCACACAGCAGCTCTGAGTCACAGGTCCTTACCACCAGCTGCTCTTGCAGTAATAAGTAGTGCCTTTCTTAATTTCTTAATGTCCTAAAGTGCACAATGTAGTAACTGCTTTTTTGTCTTTGTTTTCTTAGTTATGTTCTCTGTATTTCATATGTTTGTATTATGTGTTATGTGTAACGTTGCTGCCTTCTTGGCCAGGTCAGCATTGTAAATGAGATTTTATCTCAATGCTTTTTATCTGGTTGAATAAAGGTTAAATAAAAAATAATAAAAACACAGCTGATTGTTCAACTATTACACCCAAGAGGGAAATAAGTTGAAGTGCAGGAACAAAAAAACAAGCTAGCAGAGGCTACATTCCAACATGGGAACCTGAAGACACTCAGAAAAAGCATTGTATTGTCTCACTAGAATATATACTTAGGGAAAAGTAAGTATATGTTAGTATGGGATTTAGAATAACACATGTAAGTAAAACGTTTCTATCTTGCGATTGGATCACACCAAAGTAGTAAAGAGTGGGAGGAGATGGCTCATTTCATTTAGTCTTGCACCATGGCTCTGACCACCTCCGGTCAACCTTGTGATATTAAAACACACGGCCCACCTGCACAGTTCTGTGAATGCATCTTGTTGTGATCCTTTTAAAGAGACAACATCTTTCGTCTAAAAGACAGGCATGCAGGTTGACAAACTTTTATAATGGCACAGCTCTGCCACATTGAATTATAATATACTGCACACAATGTATTCTTAGAGAAAATAGATTTGTTTCGCTTTTTTACATTTTTGAATAAAGAAGGGACAATTAACGTTAGGTAACAACAGCACTTGAGTCCATCATGTTAATGTGTCAGATGTATCCATAAAGGCATTTGTCCCCTGGCAGTAATTTGTCATTTTCTCCTTGTACTTAATTTTTTTGTTTATTTATATTTCTTGTAAACAATTCTTTTTGATATATTTAAAATGTTGAAATAGTTTTATACTAGCTTTAAAAGTAGTTAGCAGTATTTCTTCCTCTTTTTGCACAATTGAATTCCTCCTATCGTGTTTATGCATGCACCATATACAACAATGCAAATTCCTTGTATGAGTAAACCTACCTGGCAATAGAGCAGATTCTGATTATAATTCAGACAGACACAAAGACAGACATTTGTTTGACCTGTCTGATCATTTGAATGCTTGTGACCAATATAACGTTCTCGTAGCAAATGTGCCATGTTTCCAGACTTCTAATGAAATTGGGGGGAAATGATGACCAAGCTAAACAAGTGTATTTTGTCGTCCTTAATCTAATGCTGTCTCTTTTCAGTAACCATGGGTCAGGAACAATCGAAGGATCCCCAGGAAAGCCTGTCATACGCAGAGGAGCCGGGCCAACCTGACACTGTGAACAACAGTCCTCAGAATACCAACCCCAAGTCCCCCGACATGGACATAAAACCTCGGAGAGGGCTGTGGCGGGATGGAGGCTGGATGGGAAGCAGAGTGGGATCCCCCCCTCAAGGACCAGACACCGTAGCACACGCTGTCTGGTATCAGGGTGAAAACCTAGACCAGGGTGCTGATGAAGACTGTAACAGAGAGGAAGTGAGATCCCAGTCAGTTTGGTATGACAGTGACGCACCAGATCAGAGCAAACACGAACAGCTGGAGCAGGGAATGAGGGAGCAGGAAGAATGTGATTTGGGCTCGGCCCAAGCTTCTGGTCGTAGTTCTCCACAGCTGTTAGATCAGGGACTTGCTTTTCATCAACTGTCCTCAGCTCTTAGTCAGCCACATGCTGCTGGAACACAGCCAGCACTATCACATGGGCCCCGGGCACAAAGACGGGAAGTGCACGGATCACAGCCAGAGGAGGAAGTAGGGCCGGAGTGGAAGGAGGGAGGAGTGGAGGGGGACAGAGAGGAGGTTAGTAACAGAGACACCAGTCACAGCAGAAAGAGTTCTGAAACGGCAGACATCGAGGAGGGAGAAGAGAAGCAAGGGAGCGAAGAGAAAGGAGCAAAGGGCAGAAAAAAGAGGAGGAAGAAGAGGGGAAGGAGAGGAGGCGGGGAGGCCAAACTTAGCTCCAGCTCAAGCATAGACTCTCTAAGTCAGAGAGAACAAGTGACAAACCTGAACACTCAGTCAGAGAAAGAGTCCAAGGATAAAACAGGAAGCGGAGAAGACGCCATGCATCTACCCAGCCAGGCAGAGTGCCAGACCAGGGCCACTCATGTCCCCGACTGTGATGCCACCAACTCAGACTGTACTGGTACCACTCAGGAGTTTATTCCCGCAGACAGGAAAACAGATCAGACGGCTTCACAGACTCTAGAAACAGAAGGATTATCAGAGGATGACATCATGGACGCTCACGGACCTGATCACTTTAGCACAGATTCTACTGTCACTGCTTCAGAGCTTAGTCAAACGGACATCAAAAACGCAGAGGGAGAGGAAATAACAAGTGTGCAACCAGTTGGAAAGGAAATACTTGAGCCGACAGAGCTGGAATCAAACGGGCTTGCCGGTCTGGTCCAACAAACGTTGGATTATGTGGATATAAAGGCAGCGTCCGAAAATAAAGATTTGACAGTTGACGGTAAAGAAGAGACATCCGTGGAGCGGACAGCTTTGGTGGAATCTAACTCTTTAAAGGAACTTACTGTCAAACTTTCAGTTCCTACAGAATTCACAACGGAACTTGTGGAATTTCCTGAACAGAATTCACAGCATGTAGAAACTGTTGCGTCAAACAAACTCGAACAGCCAGTGGATCTCATGGGAAGACCCTTCATGGAATCTGTGCGTCCTACAGAAGCTGTTGGTGTGCCATTTGAAGCTACAGCGGATGTTTTACCACTTGAAATAGGGGAAGGAAGTGCTGAGATGAATGTGAGGGAAAATTTGGAGCATTGTTTGGCTGCTGAGATGCTGAGAGATCAGCAGCACAGGGAGGAAAATACCAACAAGTTGTGTGTGGGTGAAGAGGAAACGAGTCAGGAAAGAAGTAGGAGTCAAGAAGATGACGACGGGACGGTTAATGCCAAGGAGCTGTCTCACATAGACAAAGAAAAAGAGCAGAACTACAATGAAAACATAGCAGCCACAGCAATAGCAGTTGTAGCGGTAGCAATAGCATCAGCTATGGCTAGCATAGAGCTAAGCCAAAAGATAGCAGATGATTTACTGAAGTTGAGGAACAAAGACGAAGAGACCTGTAAACTAGTAGAAGCTGAGACAGAAAAGCATTCAGACCCTGAACCTACTGATCAGTTCCCCTCTGCAGAAGCTAATGCTGAAGCATCCCAGGACTGTGTGGTGTTGCAGTGTAGTGCTGAGACAGAGAAGCCAGCAGCAGCACAGCTGGCTAGCAGGCAGCAGGCTAACCTTGACCTGTCAGCACTTGCAGACACTCCCAGTCTACCACAACTCGACAAAGAGGAATTCCAAAGGGAGAGTACGCTTAACAAAGTCTTTACATGTTCTCTACCCGAAGAGAACCTTCTGCTGCCCGTTGATATTAAACCTTTGCAGGAAAAGATTAGCAACGAGGTAGACATCCAAGGGCATACGCAGATAGAACCCCCCGGTTTTGTTCCAGAAAAGAAAGATCCTTCCTGCCCTGATTCTGAGGACAGTCTTGGAGAAAACCAGGATCAGTCTATCTGTCAGGAGGAGAGGGGTATACAACATCAGCTTTTAGAATCCATCACTGCCGAGGCTGAATGCAGTCATCCACACAGCCAAGCGAGTGAGGAAAGGGAGAATGGTGAGCAAGCTTCCAGGGAAATGTCAGACCCTGAGCTGGATGGTCCGGTCCAGACAGCGTGTGAAGCAGACGTTCCCATTTTGCCACTTCCTGTTACCCCCTGTAACTCAACTTCTATGGCTGATCCCGGTCCAGAGGAACTCCCTTCCCCTGTGCCAGTGGAAACAGACCAGTCATCCCAGTCTATAGAGGACCTGACCCTTCTCCCTGCCATCCCTCTTGGTGCTGGCAGTGATACGTTCCAGAGCGAAGGCCATGAGAGTGTTGCTATGAATGTTGCTGAGGTTGGCGTGTTTGAGGGGAAGGACACTCTGGATACAGTGGATGGATGGAAAGAGAGAGAAAATGAGAAGATGATGAGGAAAGACATGGTCTCACTGGACGACACACCCTCGACAGGTAAATATCTATCCATTACTACAGTGATTATATCTTTCATGTCCTGCTCTCTTTTTATTTTGTTCACCATTCATCCTTCCCTTCCATTACCTCTATATTTACCTGGGATCAACATATTGACAAGTATTACTACATGATGTCCTGCCAGGGTCATATTTATTAAGGAATGGCCAGGCAAGTTTTATTTGTATATAGCACCAAGGCAATTCAAATGCTTTACAAAAATAAAAAAACATTAAGACTATTAAGAAATAGTGCAGCAGGATCACATTTTAAAATGACATTTAAAAAAGTGAAAAGAATCAAATAAACACAAAACAAGCTAATATAGAATAACACAGGTATGAAATACATGAAAGTTGTAAGATAGGAATAGACATTCACTCAACATCTATTGAGCTAGCTGCTAACCATTAGCCTAATGTGGATAACACACTAATGTTAACCAGAAAACAGCTTCCAGTTTTATTTTGAAATCCTGGATAAATGATGTGTTGTGATCAGATAGAAAGACTTACTTTTTATGAAACACCATCCCTCTCTTTTCAAACCATAAATCCATGTACACGCCTGGTGGGAATAACACGCATGCATGTAAAACAGAAAACGGCTTCCGGTTTTGTTTTGAAGTTTGCCAACTCCAACATGATGAGCGTTAGCAGGCTATCACCCACTGCAGTTGCTGTCATGTCACCACAGCTTGTTTAGACATTAATAAGAAAGTTTCAATTGATATTATGCTATTGTGATTTTTAATTGGCATTGAAATCATAGCACATTCAATACAAAATCATTCATTTCTAGATGTTTATCTTTGATTGGATTAGGGAAGAGATTCAAGTCAGAATTCTAACTGTGAGCTCATAATTCAGATTTCTTTCTCAGAACTCAAAACAAAGTTCACTTTTGGTCAGATCTTCAAAAAGCATTTCACATGTGGCCCTAACCCTCAGAGATCTAAACCCCCCCAAAACGTCTCTTTCTGGAGTTTGTATGCCTAACACACTCCAATACACACATGCTTCAAATTCATACTCACGATGAGACACAATTAACAAATCACACCCACTAAGTTACATCATGTATTTTTCAACCAGCCATGAAGGAACATTTCTCACAGTTTGATGTATTGGTCAGTAGTTGGCATGAAGTAGTCAGTATAAGGATCTACCCACCACCCCCCCTCCATTTTGAACGATGCTGGCTGCTTTTAGAATAGAAGGAAGCCGGAGCGCTGTCAGCTACAGGGCAGGGGCTGAGTGTGTCTCTGTTTGTATGGGGCACGGTATCCAGGCAACCTGATGATGTCATCAAGACTTAACAGTGGACAGTGAAACTAGAGGTGGGCCGAGAAATGCTTGTGTGTGTGTGTGTGTGTGTGTGTGTGTGTGTGTGT
>CALSBZ010046636.1:119591-134495 GCA_943591055.1 Gobionotothen gibberifrons
ACCCGTACACCACCCGTACACCACCTCTACACCACCCGTACACCACCTCTACACCACCCATACACCACCCGTACACCACCCGTACGTACACCACCCGTGGCACACATCATGTAATCCTGATGTCCAGGGCCCAAGAGTTCAAAACTTTTAATCCCTATCTGATCAGATCAGATTTGGATTTTGGGGAGTTCAAAATCAAAAAACAGGATTAGGATCACTTTGATATCCGATCAGATCAGGAAATCCAATCCAAGCTTTAATCTGGATCACATCTTCAAAATGGGGAGTTCAAACCGACAACACAGGATTGGGATCAGTTTGATCCCAAAAAACTGGATTATCCTGATCCCACCAGAGGGGTGGATTTCCAGTGGATTACCAGAGCAAAATGTACTGTACAATTTATTTTTAAATATGTTTCAATATAAATAAGATGGCAAAGTTTGTTAACTGAAATAATACACCATGTTTAGCCTTCATGGCAAATCAATTTTATTTTTCCATTTTTGTTCACATTTGTGCTGGCCTATTTTGTTTTCAACCAAATGTTGATGACATAAATGTTTATGCTCATAAAAGTATCACAACAAAGATTGTCAATCACAAATGTAATTTAGATTAAAGAAAAAATATCTTCAACAAAAAAAATTCCATCATCTGTCATCACCTTTCAAACGTAATTGTGGACAATAGAAGTCTCTGCAATGTGGTCTCTTGTCTTCCTTGTATTTTTTTTCCTGTCCACTAGATGGCGCTCGGTAGGATTAAAGCACTGATATTCAGGATCTAGTCATCTTGAAAAATCGTAATCTGGATCAGGCTGATCCTATCCTGAATTGCTTTGAACTCCAGGGACAACATTTGGCCGACTTGTCTGATCCTGGATCACAAAAAATGGGATTTCAAAATCTGATTGGATCTGCTGGAGATTAAAAGTTTTGAACTCTTGGGCCCTGGAGACAGATCTAGGATGCTTCATGAATCAATGTAGAAGAACAACTACTAGAACTGGGTTAAAGATGGACCAGAGGTCTTGTAAATGACTTTATGTCTTGATGCACCATTACAGTCGGAGCAGCTTCAGAAGTACCAGCGGACCTCCTCCACCACCTCTGAAGACTCCATGAGGTCCCACAGCACCTGGTCTCTGGATCTAGATTCAAAAGAAGCAGCAGAGCAGCTTAAAGGGGTAAAAATAAAGCCGTCATTAAAACGGTTTCATGGAAAGAAGACAACAAACCATTGATGCAGTTTAGTAGGTTGCTATATGAGTGCTAGGAAAACTGAAATAAAACGTTTTTTTCTTCATGTTCTTCAGGTTGAGCTCTCATCTTCGGTCCCCGCCAAAGAACCTTTCCTCCGCATCGGATCCAAGAGGATGGGCAAACACTTCAACCCCTTCTCCTCCTCCTCCTCCTCCTCGTCCTCCTCCTCTAAACCTCAGGGAGCAGAGAAGGAGTCCCAGCTGCCCCGGCTGCTGCAGCTGACCAAACCTAAAGAGAAGAAAGACAAGAGGAAGAAGAAAGGCAAAGGAGAGCAGAGTCCCACGGGTACGATGATTTCCCGCTTATAACACGACTGCAGTGCTTACTTAAAGGGGACCTATCATGCAAAATGCACTTTTTATACATACATATGTGTCCCCGGTGTTCCAGGGAACTCACAAAGTGTCAGAAAACACAACCCTCTCTCTTTTCCTCCATACCCAAATCTCTAAAAACGGGTCTGCAACGGATTTGATACATGTGGATTTTTGATTTGCTCCTCTATGACGTATTATATGTGCACTCCGCCTGATTGGTCAACTCTCCACCTATCAGGGGAATGAGAGGTTGGGCCACGGTCGGCCATTGCCGCTCGAAAGCGCTGGAGACGCTGTAGTACATATGCCAGGCCTGTAAGTGGCGCTGTAGTCTGCCACAAAAGCAGCGAAGAAGACTTCCCGCCCATAGTTACCATGGTTACCCTTCTGTTTATTCTCCGCTCTGGCTCTTTTTCTCCCTCCCCGAGGCAAGCGTTTGCTCCTGCTCAGTGGCGACTGGTCATTAGGGGCAGGTGGGGCACAGCTGCCCCACAGTATTACAAATAATCATTAAAAAAAAAAAAAAAAATTAATTAATTAAAAAATATATAAAATATATTTTAAGATCATGTTTAATCATCTGATTCGTCTGTACATTGCTGTTTTCTTCTAATTCGTGTCTACAGTGTGCCTATTGAGCCGTTTTGAACAATGTGGGACAAAACCTGATCTTGCCCTCCCTATCACTGTCAAAGTGAACGGTGACTGTAAAAACTACACTGCGCATGCTCATATATTTTCCTATTTAGTGTTTGTGGCAAAAAAAATAATGACCATAGGGGCATAGAGCTGCCATCCCCACCATACGTCATCTCACATCATGCAGAGCTGATTGGCTGTAAGCACATGTGCCGCGAAAAGTGTAGTGTGTGAAGAGCTATACATCCATGGTGAAGAGGAGACGAGAGAGAGCAGCGGAAACCCGGAAGTAAGCTGCACACGGGTTCCCTCGACAAAAACAATGATATTTCTCCATAGGATTTTAGAAAATAGCTCGAAATAAGAACTGTGGGAAACGGTTAGATAAATGCACGTTTTGTTCAGCCGGATAATATCCACATGTCTACCCTACTTTTATGATTTTCGAATCATAAATCTATCGATCATACATCTATCGATTAGATTTAAGATTTGACTTTTGAAACTACAAGATGATAAGGAGGACTTTTAGAAAAAAGTAATAGAGATTTTTGTCCAGAGGGATAGCATGGACTTCATCTTCAAGTCAAGGTAAGACCACCATTTTATTGGAAATGGGATCTTACTAAGAGAGAACAATCCAATATTTAAATGATAAAATGACATTTTTGAACTGTATGTTTAAAATTAATCGAAGCATCAGACTAAAATAATAGAACATTTTGATTTAGGTCAAAATATAATATTTGTAAACCTGAAGAGTCAGTGCCAGTGCCTCACCATCCATGAACCTCACTGCAGAAGTTTATATATAAACATCTACGTTTTTTTTGTCCCAGCACTTTTGTACATATAGAAACGCCACTGCTCCTGCTGCTGTAATTCAATGCAATCCCTCCCTCGCTGTAATTCTCTCCGGTAGTCCACCAGCAGATGACAAACACCCACCTCTCCGCCTCTTCCAAGGAACGTGAGGACCGTGCGGCAGAGTTTCAGTTTCAGTTTCTTTCGCCGGTCAAGATGTCGTTAAAGTTTAAATCTTCCGGACAAAATTAGAAAAGTGCCGGTCAAAGGTCTTCTTTGTTATTTATTGAGCTTTAAAACGAATGAATAACGACTCTATATAATAAAACATGGAGGACGGAGATCTTTTTTTCTCCCCCTCTTGACTTCATCAGAGCACGGCTCCCCTGTACTGCAGGGGGGCGTGGTCAGCTGCAGCTCACAGAGATCAGCCCCGTAGACAGCAAACAGCACATAGAGCGAAATGAGGCATGGCTAAAATGCATGATCTGTTTGGTATTTTGAAAACAGAAACGTATAAATATACCTTATATAGGTATGGCCCTACAATATATCATTTAAATATAGCATGATAGGTCCACTTTAATACATCAATAATATGACACAACATTGATTTCAACATGATTTTATTGATTAAAAGATTATTGTCTTGCTTTCTGTAAGACATTTTTTTTTTTCTATTGCGAAGCAACAGCTAGAACTGCGGTACCCTTTACTGTGTTCCCTTGAGTGTTTACTTCTGCTGTTCCCTTTAGGGTTTACTTCCTGTCTGTCTTCTTCTGCTGTTCCCTTTAGTGTTTACTAAAGCCAGAGCCGGCATTAAATTGACCGTACTTCTTTCTGCGGATTGATATGACTGCACATAGTCCCTTGATCACATTGCCTTAGCCTTAAGGATCTGCTTTCCTTAGTGTTTCCTTTCCTGCTTTCCGTCTGCTATCGTAAAAAAGCAGACATCTGAATGTATGAATTGACCAATCAGAATCAAGTATTCAACCAAAGATGAAATCTTGCTTCACTTCAAATAAACAAGTCTGGTTGGCAACTTGGGCATGGGAAATAAATGTTTGTTTATTGAATAATTAACGAAAGAATTTCTGAAGTACTCAATAATATAAGTTATTATTTGAGAAAAAACATAAATATATATAATGTATATAATCTGTTGGACAGCTTCCATTTGAAATTGGTTCCATTTTCTTCTTATCTATTTTCACTTCACGCCTTCATTAGGGTTTCCTTTACTTTATCATCACTGATGAGAATCAGGTTGACACCATTGTATTTACAATTTAGTATTTATAATTTAGTTATGTTAGCCTAGCTTAGCATAAACATGGAAACAGGTCAGTTTTTTACAGGAGTTTGTGCTAGAAATGTTCTCGGCCAGATCATAACCTGTGTCTTTATTTCTCTTTAGAAAGCAAGGCTGCAGTGATGTCGGACACTCAGAATGATGGAGACATCTTCTTCTGCTGAGAACCTGGACCACCATGCACCTTCTTGAGGAGCCACACTGCAGGCCTCGCAGCAAACAGGACGCCTTATCCCTCTATTTGGATTTAAAATGTCCGCCTGTCAGACACAATGGACAGTCTGACTTACCTGCGTGTGTCCCAGGTAAATAGACGTTTTGGCCTCCTCCAGGGGACACCAGAGGACATGATGGTGAGCCGATGACTGTCATTCACAAGTGCCAACAATTTCCCCGACAAGCTTCCAGCGGTTAGAGATGTGACGCAAAGCCATGGATCAATGTGAGGACACCAATAGGAAAATGTCATGTGATAGACCAAGTCACATGGTGCCTCAAGGATTTCAAATGTAGCTTTAACATGAACCAACCATAGAGTGGTGCAGGGATGACGTATTTTTGTAGGCAGAAACGGAAGTTAGCATCACAAGGGCTCCCTTGACAAATAGCTAACGGTCATTTTCCATTGGATTTTGGATAATTGCAGAAAATAAGCTCTGTGGCAAACACACTTTTATGATTCTTCATGTTTTTTAGCAGAATAATCTCTACATATTAACCCCACTTTACCACCACTTTTGAAGCGTAAATGCAATCACGAAAAGTAAAAAAAGCTAACATTAGGTTACCACCGCTAAGCTAAAGGCGGCTAACGTTCGACTTTATGATGTTAAGTAGCCACTTGTTAGCAAACATTGTGGTATTTAATGACATATTTGTTCTACTGTCGTAGAACAAAACTTGAAAATCTCTTAAACTGGTGTTAATCACAGACTTTATTTCAGACTTCTTAACACGTTAAAAAAAACGTTGACTTTGAGACAAAGTGCTAAGATGCTAATTTATTTCCGTGTTTTAGGACTTATTCCTGCACCGCTCCATGACTGCCATTTCTTTCAAGTATCGCTAATGCTAACTCTGAATGTTTGTGGCGCTAGCGGCTCCTCAGCTTCAGTAAAGTTCCACTGGCTGAACTTTTAGTCTAAAGTGTGATTCGTGTGTCACCACATTTGCTTTAACTCCAGTTTTATCAGTCAAGCTGTCAGATATGAGGGAGTAACAGTCGCCACACCACATGGTGCACCAGCCTCATTGCTCACTGTCCACACTGTGCAGAGGCCAGTGTGTCCACAGACAATCAACCAATGACAGGTCAGTCACAGAGGGACACGCTCTGCTTATAGTGCCTTACGTCTGATATCTAGATATAGATATAGTCTGCGATGACTCATGCTCAAAGTGTACGTTCTCAGATAATCACCTCCAATATGTAGACATCACTCCTGTGGGATAGGTGGTGTATGAATTTAGCTCCATGTGAGCCCTGCAGAAGAATCAGTGCTCAGCTTTAATCGTCTCAGTGTGACAATCACTTCAGCTCAACAGGATCAGGAATACAAAGATTTTAACATGCACTTTATATACATGAGTATTTTCTTCTGTCATTTCCTAATTATTGAATCAGAATTGTTTAAGTAATCTGGTACTTATTACAGGGAAAATGGGAAGCTCCTTGAAAGTCTGACATCACAGTGTGTCAATGTGTGTGTGTGTGTGTGTGAACGGGTGAATGTTGGCTTGTGTTGTTAAGCGCTTTTCAAATTAAACATTTTATTGTCTCTACGTCAAAGCCCTCAAAGTCCTTAAAGATTCTTTTTTTTATTTTCCGCTCTAAATGAGTATCTCTCAGGACTTCAGGGGCTCCATACTGTATGTATGCTTGCTTCTACATTTCACGTATTTTTACATTTTTGCATGTCCATTTAATTGAAGGTAATTATTAAGAAGTGTACCATTTGGACATTGGTTTCCCTATGATTAGTATGACACTGTTATTTGTAGTAAAAGCCCTACTAAAAGACTATTTGGAGAAGACAGAATTATAAGCATTACCCATAAAAACAGCATTCAAAATGACTTCCTATTGAATATATGGACTTTTATAGGACATATATTGAGATCATATGAAGATATCATGTTATCGTTTTTTAAACTTCTGCATTCAGAATGAATTATTCCAGACACATTTGAATGAAAAAAACAGCTAGATGAGTTTGTAGTTGTGTATTTATTTTTTACACATTTGAAGGGTGTTTGTCATTGAATATTAGTTTCACTTGATGTTTTGTTCTTACTTTGGAGACACCTTGGTGAACTTTTGACCAAATGGCGCAGTCAGCTTTGCAAGGGTTCCATTAAAAGAAAGTCAATGGGATTTTTCCATTGGCTATTGGAATACTGCAGGAAATTAGATCTGTGGCAAACACGTTTACGATACTTTAATGCTTTTTCAGCATGATAATCTCCACATAGTAACACTATTGATGATTATTGAAGCGTAAATGCAAACGCCAGAAATAAAAAGCTCAAGGTAGGCTATAAAATAACTCTGTCACAGTCACAGGACTTCACGCCACTTTCGCTAAGCTAAAGGTGGATACTTTTCGGCGGGAATACTTTTAGTTGTATTATTTAGACACTTAATACCAACAGACGATTTTATGAAATGTAAAAAGCTTCCGACATTTTGATAGAAATAACAAAAATATTTCACAGCCCTTCTTCTGTAAAAGTGTTCAAATAATAGACAATCACCGGGTTTACCTTGACGTCATGTAAGAACAATATTCAAACTCACCACTCAATACCACTCTTTAAAGACAGACGGTCACTACCTGCTGGAAATCATACAGTAGACTGTCACGTAGTCACTGGAGACTTTAAACCACTTATGAGCACAGACAGGCCTTTATTTCTTATTTCTTGTTTTCTGATCCACTTTCATTGGTCATGTTAGTTTTTACTGTTGTTCATCTGTTTTACTTTCACACCCTTCAGGAGAAGAGTTAAGTCACATTTCTTTCACTGAAGGTCTTTTATTCTTTGGCTGTTATTTCACACACAGCCATCATTTAAAAAATGAGCAGTCTATACCAAAGTCAGGTTTATTCTACAGTAAGACTTGTCCTGCTTTTATTTTCTAAAGAACAATCCTTAATTATCTGCATTCAAGTCTCCTTTGAACTCCACATTTTAGACGTGTTCCAATATATGGGTGTTTTACATTTGACTGGAAAGACAATTCATACATGTATTGGATTATAAGTGAAATGAGGATAATAACAACTATTTTTTAAAGTTTCTTTTGCAAGAGCAGATACTTTAAACCTCCATATAATCCCTCTGCTTTGAACTTTTAAAACCAAGTATAGCTCTCTTAATTCCTACCCAGAATCCTTCCTCTTAATCCAAACAGTGTGTATAGCCCTGCAGGTGCTGATAACACACCGACACACACTCCTCCACAATAATATCTCGTAGCTTTACACCAAATTGATTTTCTCCTCCTATTCTCTGCAGAGAAGCATTTCATAGGAAGCAGCAGACTGGAGAATAATATTTCATCCTGCTGCTGAGAGGAGCACAATTCTCCTGAAACTGAGAGGCAGGAGCCCGTCTCACTTTCACTCTCTACTCACTGCAGTCCCAGTCCCAGTCCTCCTCCTCCTCCTCCTCCTCCTCCTCCTCCTCCTCCTCCTCCTCCTCCCCTGTAATTTCCTTTCTCCCCTCTTCTCCTTCTTCTCTCCCTTCTCCTCCTCTCCTCTAATCCCCCCTCTCTCAGCAGTTGGTCTGCTTCTTTAGAAGCAAACACACAGTCATGTTTCTTAAGAGACTTGTTCAAACTCATGAAGAAAATCCTGCATTTCCCTAAAGATTTACATCAAAACCAGCCTCTTCAACAGCAATTTAATTATACAGAATCACACAGCTTCAATAGGACCTCATTGAGACATGGTGTGGGCCTAGTTTTTGTGCACGAGCGTACAGATCTGCTTAAAAAGATAAAACGCAAAAATATATTTGATATGCATTAACCAGTCAGATCAAAATGATTGTCTGCCCAAAAAGAAAAACTAAAAGAAAGCAACAGACATTGAACTAAAATCTAGCTTTCAAGCTAAAGCTAATCTTTTGTGTCGTGTCATGCCATGCCTTGGCCTGCTGAACTAGCTTTCAAGCTGACTCCACTGGAGAAAACTTGATATCAGTTTGAAGCATAGAGAGCTCAGTAGCTAGCTATGGCTTTAAAATGTACTAGTTTACATTCTAAATCATGAAGACGTTTTTTCTTAAACGCTGCTGTCTGTCGTTAGCTTTTAAGCTAGCAGCAGCATTTTGTGGGGTCTAGGCTAAAGGAGCATTTCTGCTGGTTCTTTTTCCTAATTTCAGTGATACAAATATGAACAACTGTAACATTTTATATGCAAACATTGCAGATTCAGCCTTTGAGCAGTAGTTGACATATTGTGGGTGAAGAATTCCCCCAATTTAAAGAGAAATGTCAAAGACGTTTTTTAAACCCTGTTTAATTTATTTCATTTCTCATGCTTAATGTGTTAGACCAGGAGAGGCACAAGTCATTCTATGACTATTGAATGATTATGTTCTCCTACAGAAACATGGTGTGTGTCACATTTGTAGTATTAGTGATTTTTGTTAATTAAACAACCTCAGATGTCAGAAACTTTAGAAAGACTAACAAGCACATAATCCCCATCTATTCCCCTTCTTAAAAAATAAACACAGTGTTCATTCATTTACTAAAACTTCTATCTTTTTCATTTTGGTGATGCTCTCTTAGCATAGATCACAGCACCATGTGGTAGCAGCTAGAATCCTGCTGTGAGGAGGAGATTAGTTTAAACACCAATAAACACTTATCATCCGGCGAAATGACGTCCTTCAGGGTTTCATCATCTGTCATTTTAATGAGTGGAAATGAGTTCAGTTGTGGGATGTGGGGCTGTTGTTTCCCCTGTACAGTTATACAGCTCAATAAACAATCTGTAGCCTTCGATGCCTGAAACAAAATAAGCTAAATCACGGGGAAGAAACGTTTGATCAGAGAGCTTAAGAGGCTGGGACGCCTGGTTCTCTCCTCCGCAGTGTCATCATTCAGCGTGCACTAGAAAAAACATGTATATGGAATTTTACAAACTCACATTACAGTTTTTGCACTGTGATCTTTTTGACATGTATTTGTACAAAAACAAAAGGTACAAAGTGTATTTTTTTTTCAATTTATGCACAAATATAAAAAAGGGCAAAGCAACACATTTTGTAAATATGTTTTATGTACAAATTTGAACTTCCAAAGTACTGATAACTGTGGATTTTGTTTAGTTGAATGATGTTTTTTTAATTAATAATAAAGCTTTATTTATCTGTCCTCCCTGTACAGTATTTGTTCTCAATAAATAACTATGCTGTTTGTCATGTGACATATTTTGTGTGGTTATTTTGACGGAGAGGGGGGGAGAGGGTCATGGTAAGGAGACTAACAAAACGCAAGAAGAATGAACTATAAATAACTTGAAGGGTTAGTTAGAAAATATCTTGAAAAATGGTCCAAATCAGCCTGGAGCTGAAAAGGAGATATTGGGTGGACGTTGCACCATTGATGGACACAAACGTTCCTGTTTGATCATCCCTATTCCAAGAACTAGGAATCTTCAGACAAAATTATACATTTAAAATGTAAATGTTTAAAATATATCCAAGAACCAGTCTTTTGTTCTAAGAGTCGGAATATGACCATTACCTAAGCTGCTATGTTGAATAAAACAGTTGTTCCAATGCTCAAATTACGGTTTAAATGTTTCTATTTGCCTCACAACAAATTGGCTTCCGTACAGTTTAGTGAAAACCTGTACTGTATCTGCAGTTTTTTGGAGATAATACTATATGAATAGTTTCTGGGCCAGATCCCAGAAACAATTCAGAACTGAAAGATTAAAGTGCCTGAGCAGAAGATATTTTCAGAGATCTGTATTTGCCAAAAAGGTTATAATATTTCATGTATTCAAAGTTAACCATATGGCCATTTTCACATTGGTCCTTGAGATGCAGGATTCCCCCTTTAGCCCATTGGTACCAGCAGAATGTTACACTATTTATTCAACTATACCGACTATTCAGACGACTCAGAGGGATTACTTTTAACGAGATTGTGTGTCATTTTCCAATTTTCATTTTATAATTCAAACACTGGGTTAAGAATGACCTCACTAACTAACTAACTAACCAATAATATAAAACACAATTCAAGGTGTACATCTAATGGAAAAAAGGCAAGAATGTTCCCAAAAGGTTGCCCAAAAAAATGTACGGGGAAAAGGTATATCTGGCCTACACAATTTTAAAGTTGCCTCTAAATAATTGAGCAAAACACGTGGAACTGAACACTGCCTGAACCACCTGCATGTTGCAGCCATAGACTGTATATAAAGGGGTTGCAGCCTACACTGATTCTCATACACCAGGGGGGGCAAAGTGGATTCATGCTTGAGAGAGAGAAAAGAGAAGGGGAAAAACAGTTGTTGCCTCTGTTCAAAGAAAATATCACACCTTACAGTAGATACATAATGTGGACAGGGTCTTTGCTTCCCACATCTTGGATTGTTCTTCATCACCTGATGATTTCTTGGTTTTCTTTGAAATATGTACCCTGTCAAGCCCAAACGTGCTATTGTTTTGCTGCCGCCATTAATATCAGCTCTCCACTTTACCTGATTGGTTAACACAACTGTCGAAATACCGCCTACTTTTAAATTGTCGTGTTTGCACTGCAGGGATTGGGCCAAGCAAATGTCACTCGCGTTTGTCAAATCCCATAAAATCCCGCCTAGTCTTACTTTATTGGCTGAGAGACCAACCACAAGGGCTCGACACTGGTAATTGGTTGTGGAGACGTCAGTCACGATTACATCCAAAGCCATTGGTTGCTGGTCCCAGAGCAGGTTTTTTTCTTTCCCAAAACCAGTCAGACAGGCAGGGACACCAGACATACTTCAGTTATTGCCACAGAAATATAATGTTTTTATCAACGAAACCGATGCTGTTCGTTCCAAGGATTTAACTTTACACTTTCAAGTATTATAACTGTAAGTAAAACAACCTGTTTTGTTTTTATTTCCTGTGCGTACAGTCAGATGCAGACACAAAGTGGAATGGCAGTGAAGGCATCTCAACTATATTGTTTGTCAGAAATATTACCGTAGCTTACTTTGTGTTTTATCAATTGACGTAAATGCCCAGAGACCCAATGTAATCTGCTGTGGTGAATTTGAGACTAAAGTATTTGTTTTGCGGCTACTTTTTTTTACAGGTAACGTTAGCTGAGTTGAAGTGCTTCGGTATGGCCATTGAAGTTGGTGCACAGCAAAGCTAGCGCAACGTCGCTTACTGTGTGTAACGTTAGTTTACGTTACTGCTGAACTTGTTTCCATTAAAAGACATGGACATATTTCCCTTAAGGCATACCATATATCTTTTATTTACAGACAGTTAACAGTTACCGTACACATTGAGCGTCACCTCCTAACCAGAACCAGGCGCTGCTCGGGTGAGCAAGTTACTCAGTTATTAGCTTGGAGGCTAACTACTGCTAGCTAATCTCACTGAAGGTTGTTTACAACGTGGACCAACTAGTCCAATTCAACCCTGTTAATTGAATATCGTAGATTCCTTACTGTAAGCATTGTTACCTGTGGATTTTCATTCTTGTCCATTTCGCTGCCAGTCATAGAAGGCATTCCTTTGTTTTGTTTCTCAGACTCATATTCAAAATACTTTATTGTCCATTAAATGTATAATTTATTAATAATGGAAATATGTATTTGGCACTGGCAAATAACATAAAAGTAACACTCACTATATACAGTGCATATACAAAAAAACTCATACACACACAAATAGGGAAATTGCGTCTTAAATAAATAATAAGGCTTAACAAAAGTGCAGTGGTTTGTTCTTCCACTGGCTTGGGTCCATTAAACTATCATTTGTATTACAATTAAATAATGTACTATTAATTAAAATCAGGTTATGATGTTGGTGGCAGAATTCCCTAAGAAGGATCCTTGATGCTTGAAAAGGGAGCTGATACAAGGTGCGTGTGTGAGGGGAGCCTTATTTAAACTGGCTGTTATTGAGGATGGCCACAGCCGATGGAATAAATTATTTCTTATAGTTATTTTCAGAAATGAATTAGGACCTTCAGTCTTTGGCCTGATGTCAGCAGCTGGGAATGACCTGTTTCTTTTATTGTTGTTGTCTTTTAGTAGCATTTCTTTGTTTTTGACTTGAATTATGCAGCCATCCTGGTTCACTGCAACATTGAATAATGCATTGCAGACAGATGATTTACAGAGCTTTACATTGCAGCACACTTTTAAAAAGGCAGACACAAACACACAACGTGTTTGACAACATTGGTTTGAATAATTGGCTCAGTCATTATTACACAGGTGAATGTATTGATCATATATCTGTTTAGACCACATGTGTCTTGGTGCTTTTACCTGCAGGAAAAATACTGTCCGGAATTTAGTGTGTGACACTGTATGTTCCTGTGTTTGTGATATAGAAAAAAAATGGAATTCCGTTTGCTGTACTTGATAACTTCTCTCTTATTGTAGTCTAAGTCCATACCGTCTGATAGTGTATTTTTTATGAAGCAGCAAGTGCTGAGGTTTATTGAATTATTGATCTGATAAAAATATCATATGTCATAACCGCTGAAGCCATAACTCTATAACATTATGTCATGAGCTAGAGAGCCGTATCTGATTCTTTCCTCTGATCTAATCAAGTATAATTCTTCTTCTTCTCTGCTTCCCTTCTTTCCGCTGTTCCTAGCTAAATGTCAAGCGGTTCGAGAGATTAGATGATGCACAAAAACTACTGACCGAGATGATATGAGGCATGCAGGAAAATGAATGGAAAGGAAACTTTTTCTTCCATACAATAGACAGAGGACTACTGCAGCTGAATTGGATGTACACACTTAAACACTCTTCTTGTCAATCTTGCATCAACAAAATGTTTTGTATTATTTTAATTGTTAAGTTGTTTTTCAAGGCAGTAGCAGTGAAGTCATTTCTGAATGTTCTGAATTCAACTTCTTTTACTTTTTTTTGGTCATATCTAAATAACTGATGAGTAGGGATGCTCCGATCGATATCGGCCGATATTCACTCTGTCGATCGATCGGAGCTCTCTATAAATGCCGATCGGGAGAGCCGATCACATGACGCAAAATACATGACACTTTTCTCTGTGCGCGGCAAAACAAGCTTGCCAAATGGCTTCACCAGTCTGGCAGTATTTGAAGGTGTCTGAAAAGACAATAAAATAGCGGTATGCAACGTGTGTGAAGCAGAAATCCTGCAGCTCCACCCGCTGTGACGGACCGGTGAGCGGAGCAACACACACACAGAGTTAGACCTAACACACTTAGCTATTGTATCTACCTCTGGAACAAGCTAAACTAGTTATACATATATTTATTCCTCACTGTCGGGTCACGCAGTCATTACTGGATCAGTGAGCTGCATGAGATACTGACAGGATTCGGAAGTTAGCATCGCAAGGGCTCACTCTGCAATAAATACATTTGATTTTGGAATATTGCAGAAAATAAGCTCTGTGGCAAACAAACGTTTATGATACTTAAATGTTTTGTTCAGCAGGATAACCTCCACATATGAACATTACTTAACTACTTTGAAGTCTAAATGCAATCACCAAAACATAAAAAGCTAATGTTCGGCTGTAAAACAAACAACATCACGGTAGCTAATCTCTGGGTTTAAGGACTCATTCCAGAACCACTCTGTGAATGGTGTGCCTGTTGATTAGTAGTTCTATTCGATTCTCTTCCAACTCCATGAAAGGCACCCTGATGTACTTGAGAATCGGATGGGAAAGATACATGGCAAAGACATGCACGAAGACCATTCTGAAGTAAGGATTTGTTGAAACTCATTTTATTTTAAACATTCAAAATTATTTAATGATTACATTTAAGGGGAACATTTAATTACGTTCTCTAACATTGGAGCAGGACATTAAAATAAAGTGAACAAATTCACCAAAATAGCAGTTGTTGAAAAATCTGGTTATGTTGGATGTAAAGAATCCCGAACATTTGCCAATAAGGACACGCATGTAGAGAATCAGGTGGATGTGGTCAAAGGAAGTGTTGCATGGTTTCCTGACCCAGCATGTTTTTGACACTTGGTTTGGTACCTAATGGCACATTTCCACTTCAGGGTTTTTGCTCGGCTCGCTCTTTTTTGCTTCTCTACTAGGGGTAGCACCGCCTCACTGGTACTTTTTTAGAACCACCTCAGTCGAGGTTCCAAGCGAGCTGAAAATATGCTCAGCTAGTGACATAAAACACTGCCAACCGCTGATTGGTCAGAGAGAATCGTCACAATTCTAGTGCGAGACAGTCTCCAAGCCATAAGCGAGACAGTCTCCAAGCCATAAGTCTCCATAAGCAACATTTTTCAAACAGACGAGCTACTGTCAGCAAGTATTTCTAATAAAAAAAAAAAAA
>CALSBZ010046636.1:144495-161419 GCA_943591055.1 Gobionotothen gibberifrons
TAATATGCTTACGTATTTCTCTGTGTTCCTCGTGGGCGAGGAATTTTTTTAGCGACCCTGATAGGATGAGACTGAAGTTCCCACTGTGGGTCAAAATAATGCGCTGTGATGTGCAGTCGACACGTTGGATGCGATCCGAATGATCTAACGCAGCCCCTCGTCCTCCACAATGTTAAGCTGTAGCCACCCATTTAGCTATCGCTGTTGTTGTCCAGGCGTCTCCCCGGCAAACTTTTAAGCGTGGTCTGCCGCAAGCGAGCGGCAGGAGCGGGGCTGTCAGCATCAGCTGTGTGCTTGGCTTGCTGTTTAAAACTTTTTTTTGTATCCATATCTCTCGCTAGAATCTCCCACCATCCAACTAACAACAACAACATCAAGCCTTTGGGCTTTGAAACTACGGGGCGGGCCGAGGACAAATACACGTGCGTTAATCCGACGATAAAATAATTAGTGGCGTTAAAAAAAAATTGCGTTATTAACGCGTTAACTTGACAGCCCTAATTTTAACAGATTCATACTTACGATAACTTCGGTACTGTTTTGAAACGAGTATGTAGTCATACGTGTGTCACATTCGAAATGTTGTCTTTCATTTGATAAGTTACTAAAAAATATATTTTTCCGTGACGTCCCTATGAAGGCCCCTGACACCAAACCTCACATCGCATCGTCAGCAAAAACTACACCCAACAGCATTTAAATATTTTGAGGTCGGACTCGGATCTGGAAGGACCACTGTGAAAATTGCCATGTCGGTTTACCCCTGCCCAGAAATCAGCCTAACTTTGGAGTAGCTACATTAACATGCCTTGTGATGTTTTACTTAACGGTACGTCCACACGGCAGCGTCGCGTGCTTCAACGGAGACGCTTCCCATTCACTTTGAATGGGGTGACGTCACGCTTTGCCAAACTGCATTGTGGTTCCGTCGCGTCGCTTTGTCTCCGTTGCTCGCTTCAAAGTTGAGAAAAGTTCAACTTTTCAAGCGTCGACGGAAGCGCCAGCCAATCAAATCATATGCCAGTACAAGCGCTAGCCAATCAAACCGCGTGCTTGTGTGTCCGGGGCGGGAGATTAATGTGATTGGTTGTTGGTCGCATGCCAGACACGCCCACCGGCAAGCTTCAACGCGACACTGCCGTGTGGACGTACCGTAAGGACACTATCTCTAACAGGGCTGCTGGAAAAATCAATTCATGTAAGAATCAAAATTCTAAATTGTTTTAAACATTTATTTTTACAAAATAACTTAGATATTGCTACAAATGGACAGTAAATGTTTCCCACATAATTCAATTCTACTTGTGGTGGTCTCAGACCTGAGTCCATTGGGCTGCCCACCCCAACTGCTCATATTATTTATGAGAGAAAGCATTGGGGGGCTGAACAAATCAATGTGCTGCATGCAGCTCTATAATGTAATTGGATAGTGATTTTTTTTTTTATGGAGGACAAGAGGAAAACAAACCCATGTAGTCATGTCATTAGACTTGTTATAGTTTCTTATGTTCAACAAAAAGCAGTATAACAATGGCTTACAATATGTATTAAGATTGAGTGCTGGGACCTTATATGTGTGTCACGTGTCAGTTAGTCGTTTACATAGCTTCTCCTCACGGAATGCTTCTTTTATTTTATTCTATAAACTACTGACAACGTTTCTCTGTGTTGGAATTCAACAGACACTGGAATGGCTGCCATACATATAGAGATTGAGATTTTAAAAAACTGATGAGTGGTCTCTTAATTTTTCCCAGAGCTGTTTGTATGGTAGAATAGATAACGGGAACATTTTTTTTTTTAATAACCTTAACTTGCTATTTTTAAAATCACTTAGATTGGAGAAATACAAAAAACCTTTTAGTAAAAAGTCACGATAATCCAGACTTGTGTTTCTGTTGGTGGCTATACACTCTTATTGGAAAAATATGTACCAAAGTCTGGCAAATGTAAATCTCTCCGGTCATAATGTCTGGTGAAACATAATTTCCCCATATGTATTAAAAATTGGCTGAATAGACCTGCAAAGTCCTCATAAGTGATTTCACAGAAATGTATCCCAGGTGGCCTGCATGACCCCTGTCTTTAATGGGCCGGTAGAGAGGATTCTCTGGGACTAAAAAGGTCGGCAGTAGCACGTCTAATTCAAATGTTATGTATTAGACAGGCCTACATTTGTGTTGGTTAACAAATAGTTAAACATGTTTTATGACCATATGTAGGCCAGAGGTTGAGGGAACATCTTTGTGTTAGGAGTTTTGGTGTATAGGGTTGCAAAATATATATATTTTTGTTTGCGTTATGCACACCTCTATTGACATCTATCTACTTTTCAACAAAACAGAAATCATAGGCATTGATGATCTCATTCTTAAATGTAGCCTTTCCCTCATTTTCAAACCAAATAATAAACAGATAATACTTGACCAACATTTCTCCTTTGTTTGGTCCTTGGTCCTTGGCATTGAAATCCTTCGAGACCCATTGAGCAGCATCTTTGTTTTTCAGTAATTGGTGATGGTTCATTATGCTCTTCTTTGTAACCAGAGGATTGAACAATGGCCCTGTCCTTACTGTCATTTCAAAGCACTTAGAAGGATCTAACAGGATTTGTTCTTATCTTCCAGGTCATATTGAATAGATGACCCATTGCTCTCAGATTGAGAGTTCAGGGTATTTACTTTGCAGCTGTAATCATTAGGAGTGTGAGAATCCTTGTTGCAGGCTCTGATTGAGCTACACAGTTCCTCGTGCATTCCTCAATCATCATGTGATGCGATGCTATCCTCCCTCCTGCATAAAGCTGTGCACTCAACATTTGACTTTCAAATGTATTAACACTTCAATTGTTTTGTGCTCTTAGATGTATTGCAGTCAGTAAACACACGTGAAATCTCAGACATCCAAGCTCAGCGTTGTGTCGTCGGCCTCACACTGTGACTGTTAACTGGATGTATGTGCTCCTCTTTTGTTCATTGAACACAATGCAGCCACATGGAGCCTGCTGTCTAGTCTTTATTGTGATCTGTGGAACACCACTCACCTCATGACTGATCTATTGTGGCTCGGGTCGAAAACTGCATGTCAGCACATTTAGATGGACACACACACACACACACACAAAAAGCTGAGGCTGCTGAAACAGCATTTCTTGTAGAGTGGTTTGTCGTTAGTCTACATGAATTCATCTGACAATACGTACAATAACATCCTCAAATTTATTTGCCATTGATGTGAGGAGAAGCTTGTTGGCTTAAATGTGTCTATTCGTCCCTTTTTGGTCAAATTTAGATTTTCTAATTGTGTTCTAAATGGGAAACTTTATAATTGTTGAGAGGAGAGAAACTCCCTCTGGAGGGAACACAGGGATGTTAGCCTTTGCAGACCATTTACACAAGCCTGTACCCCAAAGGCTTAAATCAGTACTACCCATTTTGGGTTATAATAGATAAATAAAAACCTGATTTAAATATTGGTATTAATTAGGGAAGCAGTGAAATGCACTGATATGCGACTTTGATTGTTTTTAAGAATATTTTGACTTGTTTTTAGGTCTATCACACTCACATGCTCATGTCGGTCTACACTGACACTGAATCCTCCTTTGTCTCCTTGGGCCCGCATGGATGAGAGGAAGAGTCATAGCCTCCAAAGCTCTTCCAATGTAAACGTTTGCTGCCTAAAAATGCAATTCAATTACCGTTATATCGGGTTTGGAGACATTTGTTAAACAATTAACAATATTGCAGCAGATGACAGCGGAGGCGTAGCTTCAGACGCCTCAGATCTTATCATTAAAGACGGGAGGCTGTGCGCTCCCCGGCTCTCCTGGGGAAAGTAGATACGAGTAATATAACAATGGAATCTGAGATGCAAGGCAATTAGAAGATGTTACCCAGAAGACAAAATAAATAAAGATGAAAGGAACAGAAGGAAGAGGAAGAGATGAAGCAGAATGAACCAAAGTAAAACAGAGTAAGATGGGTTTAGATGTCAGGTTGTCTCTTCCACAGGAGTAGCCTTTAGTCTCACAGCTCAGTCTCTTATTCTTGCCTTTCTTTGTTCCGTTATGTAATGGATGATGTGCAACGAGCCGCTCCTTAATGAGAAAAGAACCCCGACAGGACGAGCAGGGTCCCCAATGCAATTAGTCTGTTTTCTTCTTCTTCTTCTTTTGTTTTACCGGGGACAGTTCAGCTATCATAATCAGAAGTGTCCTGCTCATCGCAAATATACAACTTAAGTATTCCATGATGTTTCCTTATGGAGGAAAACGTTTGTTCTTTACCTACAATTAACTTCTTAACTTGATATGACTGCACATGTTCTCTTGATCAAAGCATCCTTAGTTTCCTGTGTCCAAATGGACCAATCGGAATTGAATTAAACTAAGCTGTGTAATAAGCTGGGATAACGCCCTTCTCATTTCCACGTTTAGTTATGCAAATGAATGTGCTTGCTGAGACTCCGAAGAAAATGCATGCATGGATACAGTTTGTGCTGCTGATCTACAACTTGACTTATTTCCCCTTTTCTGTTCTTGCCATTGGACAGTAGAAGAGGTCGTGCCCAGTGACTCCCTGCAGGTGCCAAACGAGGCCACCATGTCGGTGACCGTTCATGAGAATCGCAAGTCCCGCACCAGCACTGGCTCCATGAACATCTCGCTGTTCCACAAGCCTTCCCATCCCGACAGTGTGCTGACCCACCTGAACACCTTGAGGAAAAAGTGCTTGTTCACTGATGTCATTCTGTGGGCCGGGGACCGCTCTTTCCCATGCCACAGGTAAGCACACGCGGAAAACATTTGTGAAATTCACTATATATATCATTTAGTTAGTAGACCCAGCCACCACAGCAGAGAGTAACATACACTACATACTTTTCCACATTCCTTTGTTCTTTTTTTGTTTGTTATATGACCTCCGGAGCAGGACCGTGCCATTTGTATTCACTGACACAATGGTTTGTTTCCTGCAGAGCTGTCTTGGCAGCATGCAGTCGTTACTTTGAGGCCATGTTCAGCGGAGGACTACGAGAGAGTCTGGACAGTGACGTCAACTTCAGAGACAGCATACACCCTGAGGTACGACCGCTGTTACAGAGGATAATACATCAACACTATTTTTCCTTTCGAACTTTAAAGCTTCTTTCGAAAGCTCTTTAGATGAAAGCATTCATCAAATAATCCTCCATCCAACCTCTACTTGTGAACAATCTGAACTCAATGTCCACTTTTCACAGTTTATAGATTTCTTAATGGATCGACAATCACTGTGCTGTTGAATTTGTTTGATGGCTTTTTTAATAGAGTGGTGCAGTGATGAAGTATTCGGAAGTTAGCATCACAACGGGCTCCTTCAATAAAAAGCAATGAGATTTTTCCATTGGATTTTAAAATATGAAATAAAAAACGTGACAAACACGTTTCTGATACTCAAACCTTTTGTTCAGCAGGATAATCTCTACATATTAACAGTGCTTTTATGATTTTTGAAGCATGAATGCAGTTGCCAGAGGTAAAAAGCTAACGTTGCTATAAACAAACTACAACACGTAGAATAAACCTTGAAAATCTCCCAAACTTTATTTCAGGCCTTTAACTAAAAACACGTTTTAAAAAAACCTTTGAAACGAGGGAACCAGAACTGGTACAAAGACACATTTTCGGGTTTTAGGACTCATTCCTATACCACTCTATAGACGGTTAACACTAGAACCGCCAACGGGTACATTTTACCCGCAGCTGTTTCTTGATTGTATGTAACTTTTTTTCAATAAAATATTCAAGTCTCCCAGTCCGTGACTTTTCCTGAAAGTGTGTTATGTAGCACCCTCTGTTGTTAAAAATTGTCAATATGAAGTCAGATTGCCCAAAAAATGCCATTTATACCCATCAGCGCCAGCGGGTAATATTTACCTTATAGAAGATGCAGTGATTTTTGTGCTATTGATCTCGCGCAAAAACATAAACATGACGTGTTTCTATAGCAACGCCGGTTGTTTACTGCGGTTCCTTTATAGAGAGAGAGAGATAGATAGATCGATAGATAGTTATAGATAGAGAGAGAGATAGAGACACTTTGCACATAACTCACGGTAGCGATCTTTTATACTACTGCACAAACTAGATATCAGATGAAAGCTGAGAGTCCACAGATTCTATTGGTATATGTTTCATCACTGCGATCAAAACTCACTCTTAACCCTGTGTTCTAGTATGTTAATTAAAATAACATTGTACCTTGTTTTAGGTATACAGCGACCCCTGGCGGTTCTAGTGTTAAAACAAGATGGGAGGAAAGAGGATTTATGATGTGAAGAAAGGCACATAACAAATGCCCTCAGCCTTACATAAAACAGCATGTTGCGTTTACCCTAAGGCCACGATCACGCCACTAAAAACTAGAATCTTTTGAAGGAAGGTATTGACATTGAAGGGTAAAAGAATCTGAACTTTTTAAAACGTTTTTGTTTCCCACAGCACCTGTTCCTACAGTATTGATCTGCTGAGTCATTCACAGTTTCTTTTTTTGTCTCTCAGAACATAACAGCCAAGGAACTACAGAAGATACAGTTTTAGTTTTCTCTTCATCCCTCACAGCCCTATGTTTTTCTACATCTTATATGGTTTCTTGCTTGGAAAATATTTGAGTAACTTGGCTATGTAATGTGTTCAGAAGATTCCTTGTACAAACTCTACAAAATGTCAGCGTTTAATTTGAATCCTCAACTTTTCCAGGTCTTGGAGCTCCTGCTGGACTTTGCTTATTCTTCTCGAGTCATCATAAACGAGGAGAACGCTGAGTCATTGTTAGAGGCGGGCGACATGTTGCAGTTTCATGACATTCGAGACGCAGCAGCAGAGTTTTTAGAAAAAAACCTTCATTCTTCAAACTGCCTGGGGATGATGCTGCTATCGGACGCTCATCAGTGTAAAAGACTGTACGAGCTGTCGTGGAGGATGTGTCTATTACACTATGAGACCGTAAGCATGATGAGGATTGTTCTCGCACTAACCTGGTGTTGGCAGTGTCAGCCATAAGATCTGAAAGCATTTATCAGCCCAATCACTGCTGTCTGTGAAATGCTGACATATATACTCTGCCATATTTGATTTCTGAGCCTTATAGTGCTCTTGATACCATACAGTTAACTAAAAGGAAATTGGCAGATGACTGTGCTTTTCCATTTAGGAAATTGACTGGGATTGGAATTGATTGGATCTGATACATCTGTGATCTCAAGCAAAATCATCACAAGAGAAAAAAATACGCTGAGTAAGAGTTGGCAACATCCTCAGCTCTTTAAATATTATCTGTAGTTCACTTGACTGATGTAATTTGGGTTCGGAAACTATTGTGAAACCGAGATGCATATAAATAACTTTGCAAAATTGCCCATGAATCAATGGCCATTTATCAAATCATGTGACCTCAAATTTGGTAGATATTTTAATCAGTTTTCAGGGAATAGAACTTCAAAACTTGTCTTTTGAGCCCGATTCATACGTGGCGCCACAAATGGGTGCCCCAAAAAATTGAACTGTGTTTCACCAAATTCGATGCAGGGGAACTGGGGGCAGGAAGAGCAATAATAATTGGTGCATGTGGGTGTGGCCTATGAATTGTTTTTATTTTTGTATTCCTTCCCTGAATTTGGTGTGAGCTGGAACAAGCTAGAGAACTTGGTACCATAACGGCCCGTCCACACGGCGGCGTGCGTTGAAGCTTCTGCCCATTCACTTTGAATGGGGTGACGTCGCGCTTTGCCGAACTGCATTCTGGGAGCGTCGCTTCGCTTTGCTCGAGTTGCTCGCTTCAAAAGTTGAGCAATGTTCAACTTTTGAAGCTTCGACGGAAGCGTCAGCCAATCAAATCATATGCCAGTACAAGCTCAAGCCAATCAAACCACATGCTTGTGTGTGGGAGGGGCGGGAGATTCATGTGATTGGTTGTTGGTCGAGCTTCAGACACGCCCGCCGGCAAGCTTCAACGCACCCCGCCGTGTGGACACTGGAATAAAACGTCAGTGTTTCCACTTACACAATCATGCAGGACTTGGATATAGACATATATCTGTTACAAATGAGCAAGATTGGTCAAAAAATGGGCACAATCTACTCAAAACTCTTCACATAGTGGGGTCTTAGCAGCAAGTAGGCGAAAGTTGCCTTGAGCAATCCTTTATTTAGCTTTAAATGCTCAATATTGGACATGGGATTGTTCTCACTCTTTCTTGAGACAGGATTAAACCCACTAAAGAGACTTGCTGGTGGCTTTGCTTTTGGTAATCGAGCTGCTTCCTTCTTTTCACAGAGGAAGGCTTTGAATCCGCAAATGCCACTTGCAGCTATATTTGTAGAACCAAGACGAAATGAAATCTGCTGAGTGGTCCTACCTTAAACTCCATTTCCCTTTCATCACTCGATTAGCAGCTGAAAATCAGTAACTGTAGATACTTCGGATATTATAATACATACAGTATATATGTTAACAAATTGAATGTAATCAGAGTATTTGTCTGTGCTTTAGGTAAGAGAATCAGAGGACTTCTACAGTCTGTCGAAAGATAAGCTGCTGGAGCTGATTCTGAGCGATGAGCTGGAAATAGAAGATGAACAGGTGAGTGATCCTCTCTTTTATTTCCTGTTGACTTCTTTCTTTCCCATTATTGTTTTTGTCTTCTTTCTCAATTATTGTGCTCTATTGTAGTCCTTAACAATCTTACAATTGTTGCCTAAGAGTGGTGCAGGAACCTGGAAATGGGTTAGTCTTTTTGAACGTCAATGGTTTTTTGAATGCGTTTTTGCATAGATGCCTGAAATCTATTCTGTGGTTAACACTTTCATAGAACCCAGATACGATGTTCAAGTTTTGTTATACAACATAAACAGGTCAGTAAATATTTGCTAACAAGTGAGTAAATGGGATTACTAAACGTCATTACGCCGAACATTAGCCACCTTTAGCTTAGCCGTAATGTAGTCAGTTTATAATGGTAGCTATTGACTTCTGGCACTTGCAATTACTCTTCAAGAATTATAAAAGTGGTGTTCATATGTAGAGATTTTCCTGTAGAACATGTAAGTAACACATCGATGAAGCAACATTTTTGCTATAATCCAAAATGCAATGAAAAATCCCATTTGGATTTTGCTGAAGGAGCCTGTTATTGTGACCCTTTTTTGTGTTTCAAAGTGTTCTGATCGTTGGAGCAAAGGATGGTGCCACACCACCGCTTTTTTTTTCAAGTATTGAATTGTTGTTTTGACTTGTGGCAGGGTGTGTTTGACTCTGTCCTGCGCTGGGTTCGATACGACTTGGAGGGTCGGCGTCACCATCTACCGGAGCTGCTGAGAGGCATCAGGCTGGCTCTGCTGCCGTCCGAGTGTCTGCTGGAGGCTGTGGCCTGTGAAGAGCTGGTGATGGCTGACAAGAGGAGCAGGTAAGAGCTGCCCGTCTTCTCTGTAGCTGTAGAAAGAGAATTAAGCCACGCTTTTGGTAAAGATATATTGTATGGGACAAGTGTGTTTTCTGAGCTCTTGCTTTAACTCTCCTCTGCAGGTCAATAGTAGAGGAGGCGATGCAGTGCAAGAAAAAAATCCTTCAGAATGACGGGATAGTGACAAGTCCATGTGCTCGCCCACGCAAGGCAGGACACACACTGCTGATCCTGGGAGGCCAGACCTTCATGTGTGACAAGATCTACCAGGTGAAAGACACACACTGTCCTTATACAGTATGTGTTTTATGAAGGACAGGGTTGTCCGATAACATACAGCAGCCTAACTAGGATCTCACAATGTACCATTATAGAAGATTATCAGAAACACATGCCATACTGCTTGTATAACACATAATGCCTTAATCCTATTAAAGACCCGTTCACTACCAGTGTAAACATGATGTGTGTGGGGGGGGTGCATACCATGTAAACATAACTTCAGTTGGCCATTCATGGACAGGTTGCCAATTTGATTCCAGTGACTTCCTGTCCACCTGTTAGTGCTCTTTAGCAAGACACTGAATCCTACCTGAAAAGAGAACCTGAATTAACTTTAATATCCATCAGGGTCACCACTAAATGAAATCTGAGGTCTTTGAATCAAATGAATGAATGCATTTATTTGATTTATAACTACTGTAAACATTTTTCTTATGATTGTATGGTCTCAATCTTTATTCTTAGGCTTCTTAAATGCAACATTATGTCAATTTAGGCAAGTTTATTTATATAGCACCTTTCAACACAAGGCAATTCAAAGTGCTTTACAAAAATGAAAGACATCATTATGAAATGGCATTTTAAAACACTTATTTAAAAGCAAAGATAATAAAACATGAATAACACAGGTACATTAATACAAGTTACTGTGTAGTGTGAGATATGAGTATACTATTAAAAGCAGCGGCAAAGAATGTAGTAAATTATATTCCCATTTAGAGGAAAATAGACGATAAACATAACAAATGTTCTAAATAGAGACTATCAAAATCTCATCCAGTCAAAATGATATACATCTCTTTTTCTTTGTCCGTTTTATTGCCATTTTTCTGTTTTTTAAGTATGACTTTAATTTGTTGTAACTAATATTCCGTTAACACATTTAATATCTACTACTGTGGACCATTTTTAGGTTGACCATAAAGCCAAGGAGATCATACCCAAAGCAGACCTCCCCAGCCCCAGGAAGGAGTTCAGTGCGTGTGCTATCGGCTGTAAGGTCTACGTCACAGGAGGCCGAGGCTCAGAGAACGGAGTCTCTAAAGATGTCTGGATTTACGACACTGTCCATGAGGAGTGGTCCAAAGGAGCCCCCATGCTAATAGCCAGGTGAGTCACTTATGGTACAATATAGTCATAAATTACACTGCCTATTCATGTAGTCAAATCGAATTGTATAGACGTCTACTAGAAAAGTCTTAAAAGTGTAGTCCCACTTGATTTATCAACCGAGTATAAATGTTCCTTATAAACCATTTGATATCATTTTGCTTTAGGGGCCTCAATCTGGAAATATGTTTGGGGTTTTAGATGATAAAGACCAAGTTCTATAGTTGTAACAGCAGTTGAGCAGATAGCCGGGAAGAGAGTGAGACATACGATCAGAATATTCACTCCTACTCGCATTAGGTCCCAATTCTATAGTTAATGAGAAGTCAAAAGAAACCCATCTTCTGGAGGCCCCCTTGGGACCAAGTATCCATTGAGATGCTCGGAGCCTTGGTTGAGAACCACTGCTCTAAAATATACATGCAAATAATGTGGGACTTCTGTTGTCCAGGTTTGGCCATGGCTCAGCTGAGCTGGAGAATAGTCTCTACGTTGTTGGAGGTCACACAGCCATAGCAGGAGTTTTCCCTGCCTCACCATCTGTCTCCCTAAAACAGGTATCAGAATTTACAATTTCTACTATGCATATTCAATTATGTATACATGTGCAAAAGAGCAGCCTGTTTTCTGGTTGTTAGGAAGTTTGACTTTGACTCCACTTGGACTCATTCACCTTTAAGCTGTTTGTGTGTTTGAAATCAAACATGAGAGTCTAACTGTAACCTTTTCCTAGGTGGAGAGGTATGAACCTCTTACTAATAAATGGACTATGATGGCTCCTCTCAGAGATGGAGTCAGTAACGCAGCTGTGGTCAGTGCCAAACTCAAACTGTTTGTTTTTGGGGGGACCACCATTCATAGAGACAAGGCCTCCAAGGTGGGTGGATTGTATTTGTATCTTCCTTACAAGGCAGCCCCTAACATCCCATCAGTCAGTTTCAAACTAACTAATAAACTCCTATCCAGTTTCACTTTGTAATCTCATAGCCTCAATAGAGTGGTGCAGAAACAAGTCCTAAAACCTGGAAATGAGTTTTACAACTTCTGATTCCCTCGTCTCAAAGTGATTTTCTGAGCGTGTGTTTGGTTAAACTACTGAAATATGGTCTTTTGTTAACAAAAGCTTAAACTTCTATGTGTCCTAAAAATTGTGGTTTTTAACAGAAATGAAATGAGACTACTTAACGTTATCACGACAAACCCGCTGTTAGGTTAGCGTAAGTGACGCATTTCTAAGCGACTGTGATGTTGTTCTTAGCCTAACTTTAGCTTTTCACTTCTGATGATTGCGTTTACGCTTCAAAATCAAGTGCTATAAATATGTGGAGATTATCCTTCTGCACAAAACGTGTAAGTATCATAAATGTGTGCTTGTCACAGATCTTATTTTCCGAAAATTCCAAAAAGAAAATTCCAATAGTTTTTTTTCGAGGGATCCCTTGCTAGCTAACTTCTGGGTCAGCCTACAATAATACATATTCACCGCACCACTCTATATGAAAGAGAGTTTTACTTTAATTTACTTGTTTATATGTTTCCATCGTAAAATAATTGTTGCACCTGAAAACGTTCAAACTCAATGTCTAGGTCCAATGCTATGACCCTGTGGGTAACCGCTGGAACATAGCGGCTGAATGCCCCCAGCCCTGGCGCTACACGGCGGCTGCTGTCTTGGGGAGCCAGATCTTCATCATGGGGGGGGACACCGAGTTCACCGCCGCCTCCGCCTATCGCTTTGACTGTGAAACCAATCAGTGGACTCGAGTGGGCGACATGACGTCCAAACGGATGAGCTGCCACGCCGTGGCCTCAGGGAATAAGCTCTATGTGGTCGGAGGTTATTTTGGGACGCAGCGGTGTAAAACGCTGGACTGTTACGACCCCACGTCAGATAACTGGAACTCCATCACCACTGTGCCTTATTCACTCATCCCCACCGCCTTCGTCAGCACATGGAAACACCTGCCTGCCTGACCAGGAGACACCGACGACAGTTATTACAGGTACATGCTCACCATTGACACCCACTCATCACATCTCAGCTCATCTCTAAAGCCTGTTCTGACATAACGCAATGCCATTTTCTGCCTTGCATTATTTGTGCATTTTTTCAGGATTGTGTTGATCCACCTCACCGAGTACATACATTAGCCGTAGCTGTTAACAATGCACCATTTGTGTGTGTGCTTTTATAAAGCTTTTTCTAACTGAACGGACACAAGTTTTACTTGTGACATGTGCAATGCACATTCAAATGTTGGTAATAATTAGTTTAACTGCTTAGCTGCAACGATTATGCAGTGTTTCCGTTGGAAAAATGGGTGCAGGTCAAAGTGTCAAGGAACATTCCAATGTCCCAGACAGACGGGAGAAATTCAGGTAAAATATTACCTGTGTTTATTATAGAGCTGTATACATTAATAGGAAGTCTATGTAAAGAATGACAACATCAAAGCATGTAGATAGGGATGTACCGAGCCCCGGTATTAAACGGGCCCCGGGGCTGAATTATTAAAGACCGTGGTACCGTTAAGCTCCGACGTTATCGGTCTTTTTATCGGTACTGGAGACATCTAAAACATATGTCATATGTATTATTGCTACACAAACATTATATTGCCGTTTTAGTGTCGCCAACTCCGTTTCTAATACGCAAAAAGACTGCAAAATGCGTCTATGATTATTTTTTGTATTTTCGATCTTTCCAATCCAGACGAGAGATCTCTCTCCCCCGCCTGCTTGGGAGGGGGCGGGGCAGTTTACACACACGCAGCTACTACATGCATGCAACACACACACACGGAGGAGATGGCGGAGAGAACGCGCTCCGAGGTGTGGTTAAACTTTACCCGTCTTTATGTGGACAATGCTCGTTACCAAAAGTGCAATAAGAGTTTAGCATGTAAGGGCGGTAACACGAGCAATTTGTCTAAACATTTAGCAAAAGTGACGGAGGAAAGCACCGGGTTCGACTGTCTTTCTAGTAGCTCTGTAGTCCCATCCACGAGTAACGTTTCCACGTCAGGTATTATGTATGCTAGCAGCAACACATGGAGTTAACTCAATGATACAAACATGGGTTAAGCCCGCGTCACACTGTCCCGAAATTGACACCCGATGGACACACGAATATGGATTTGTGAACTTCGCACGAAGATGGCCCCGAACCACACACGAAGGCAACATTTACATTACATTTAAGTAATGTAATAATATATTATATCCTTTTCAGTTTCACAGAACACAAATTGGGTTATTTACATAATATGTTTACATGATTTTGTTGTGCAATAAAACAACACGATAAAGGAAATGTTCAAATTGGGCTCTGATCGTAGCAACATCAGTGCCGGTCAAAGGTCTTCTTTGTTATTTATTGAGCTTTAAAACAAATGAATAACGACTATATATAAAATACACGGAGCCTCTCTTTTTCCTCCCTCTCTTCTGACAGCGTCAGTGTCTGTCTCATGCAGCTGATCCATGAGTGACACGGCCGACAGTAAAAATAAACATATTTATAACTAGTTTAGGTAGTTTGAGAGGTAATTAAAATAGCTAAGGGCGATGATCTGACTTGAAGTGTGTGTTTTGCTCGGTTCACCGCTGCATCACAGCGGGAGGAGCTGCAGGTGAGCAGCGGAGTTTTTCAGGCTTCGGCAGCAACTTCGGGAGCGGGGACAACATCTTTGGCATGCCAAAGATTTTGTCCCCACTCCTGAAGTTGCTGCCGGAGCCTGATAAATTCCACCGGTGGTCATACGATGGCTTACGATGCCCTCACGAATGCCTTACGAAGGGCAAAATGGACACCCGAAGTCAACACGAAAATGAACCTTCACAAGGTCCTTCGGCAATGCTTTGTCATGCCAAATATGTTGCCACCGCTCCCGAAGTTGCTGCCGGAGCCTGAGAAACTCCACCGGCGGTCATACGATGGCTTAAGATGCCCTCACGAATGGCCCGATGCTGTTACGATCAGAGCCGAATTTGAACATTTCCATATTCGTATGTCCATCGGAAGTCAATTTCGGGACAGTGTGACAGCAGCCTTAATGATTAGAGGTAACTGAGTTATTTAGTTTGTTAAAGTTTCAGCTATTCTGTTTACAATTCTGTCATCACATTATTTAATAGGATTTGTTAAAACATTGTTGTTTCTTTTGATGTGAAATATTATGTATTTAATTTAAATAAAAAGCAATGTTAATTTTGTTCACAATTTGTTTAGTTAATTTACTTTATTTTGTTCTCCAAAAGAACCGATAAGCGAACCGTTATAAGACCGGACCGATAAGCGGTATCGATAAAAGTAGTAGTATCGTTAAAACCTTAACGATACCCATCCCTACATGTACATGTGTTTTATTGAAAAGTAACAACAATAAACAATACATCCTGTCATTAGACTTGAGCATATTGCAAACAAAATTAAATTCCCTCAGCTTTAGGCCTACAAATCATCATATAGAATAAAACAGATTAAAACCAATATGTAAACAAACCAATATATGTGTAGGCCGCTCTGGCTCATAACATATTAATTAAGGCGTGCTGCTGCCAAATTGAAATAAAGCGCTGTTTTCTTTGTTCCACTCAGAATATATTTACGCTGAAATCACTTACAAGGACTTTGCAGGCCACTGAGAAATTCAAACCTTCATAAGGACGTTACACAGGGATGAGGTCTTGTTGCACGCTTGTGCCATTAATGAGAGCAGCTGGTGCTTCACATTGTGCTTGGGGGGGATTATTTTACTGGACATTATAACCTGAGAAAGATTTTAATTTGTCAGACTTGAACAGAATTTCCTAAAACCAGTGTGTCCTACACTCAGTACTGTTCCTGAATGCATCCTGTGTACTCGCACAGAGCACTGATGCTGCTGCCCCTGTGGAGACATTTTGATTTGCCTCAATTCCTACCTCCCACATCACATGTGCACCTGCTTCTTTACACTGATTTGATATAATTATGCTGTCACTCAATGTAGCTTGTGTTCAGTCTGTGTACACCTTCAGTGTTCACCCATCTTATGGAAACATTGAAATAAAGCCCACCTGGGAGCAGTCATTCTTCTTTATGCTGAAATATGCAGCCACTTTCAGGCTATTCACATGGTCCTTTTCACAAAGAAAAAGTATGATTTAAAAAAAAAAAAGAAAAAAAGAAAAGCTAACTTGGTTGGATGATTCATTTTCTCCTGGATTTTGGCCCACCATTCAACTGAACATTGTTGGTCTCTATTTTGATGATGGTAAACTGGCAAACACACATTCTCTAGGTGCTGAGTCTAATAAGTGTAGATAGGTGATTACATCAATGTAGAATGCTAAGTTAGATCAAAGATATGTTTCTTTGTAACATTCAGAAAGAGTACATTGGAGGATACTGCGGCATTGGGTGTTCCAACCCTAAAAAAAGAATATCTTACATTGAAAAGGTTGTTTAAATATAATCCTGAATAAAAGGAACATCAACATTACAAGTTAAAATAAATATAAAATAATTTCAGTTTACTGTAAAGCCACAATAGTAATATTATAAAGTGTAAGCTAAGTGAAACTGCTGTAGGGTGTAAAACTAAATGTTTACTTTTTTGGTTTTAAACTTAGTTCTGAAGTTAAACCACAGACTCTTCAAATCATCTGTTTTTTTAATAACCAAGAATAAGCCAACCTTGCCAATACTTTAAATTTAAAGTAATTTAGCTGATGCTATTTCCATACACCCCGTTACTTTAGACATGCCTACGGGAGCCATTTGGGGTTCAGAACTTGCCAAAGGACACTTCAACACGTTGACTGCAGGGTCTGGGGATCAAACCACGGACCCTACCATTGGTGGTCACCCTGTTCCACAGCCGGCCCACAGAGTTCAGGCTTTATATTCCAGTCTACAGATCCCATGCACCCCAGTCAGCAATTCCCAGAGATTAATGATACATTATTCATGGGTTGAGCCTTCATCTCTTCTAAAGGATTCACTGGTGTTTTGTTTTCCCAGTAAACAGGACAGTGGTAAATCCAACAGCACTTTAACTGATGTATGTCAGGTGGTGTAGCATAATCCACAGAACCCAAACAC
>CALSBZ010046636.1:166419-182026 GCA_943591055.1 Gobionotothen gibberifrons
CTAGGGGCTTTTAAATCCACCCTCAAGACGCACTTCTTCTCTCTGGCCTTTTAAATATGAGCAGAGCATGACATTTTGATTTTATATCTTAAACTGTGTCTGCTTTTATATTTGTTTTAATTTATTCTGTGATTGTTGTAATATGTTATTTATTTATTTGTATTCATGTACAGCACTTTGGCGCGACCGAAAATTGTTTTAAATGTGCTTTATAAATAAAATTTGATTTGATTTGATTTGATTTTTGAATGTTGTTTTGTATTTTTAAGAAGCATATTTCAATCCTCGCTCCTCTCATAACCACCACCTTTATCTCTACATTTCAAACTGCTTGATTTAAAAAATGATGATGAATCATTTCTGAACAAACTTGAACTTTAAGCAGTTCCATTTGAACCGTAACATGGGGCATCATGGGTAACCCTGACTCATACAGAGAGCATTTAGGCAGTACACCTGGAAGGTTTCTAATTTCTCTAATTTCCCCTCCTCGACTCCTCGGTCAGGCTCCGGCTGCAGGAGTATGGGGTGAGGGGGTCTCTACTCAGGGCCATCAGGGCTGTGCCCGGGTCCTCGGCAGTAAGTCGGACCTATTTCCGGTGAGTGTTGGCCTCCGCCAGGGCTGCGCTTTGTCACCAATCCTGTTTGTAATATACATGGATCGGATTTCGAGGCGTAGTCGGGGGGGAGGGGGTCTGCAGTTCGGTGGACTAAGGATTGCACCACTGCTTTTTGCAGATGATGTAGTTCTGATGGCTTCATCGGTCTGCGACCTTCAGCACTCTCTGCATCGGTTCACAGCCGAGTGTGAAGCAGCTGGGATGAGGATCAGCACCTCCAAGTCTCTGATTGTGTTACGTTATTATGAGAGTGCTCTCATACTTCTTTGATTCTGAAATTGTATATATTTATATAAATATATTTGTGTGTGTGTCTGTCCACATCTGTAGCCTGTTATTGTCTCATTATACCGCACTGTGAATGAATAAAAGTAAATATATAAGTTGTCATGAACACATCTGTCCATCAGACAGAGGGCTGCTGTGCCTCCTGTCATCATTAATGGACGTCTCTTTAAAATGACCGCTCAGAGGAGAGGAGTTCTCATTTCTCTAACCGCCTGCTGCTTCCCCTCCTCTCTCCTCCTCTCTCCTCCTTGACTCCTCCTTGACTCCTCCGCTTGCATCTCCTGTGGGCGGGACTAAGACACGAGGATAGGAGTCGAGGATAGGAGTCGAGGAGGGGAGTTAGAGAAATGAGAAACCTTCATGGGCTCACCAGCTGGAACCAGGAAGACTAAATGTTTCTTTTACTAATCAGAATACCTTTATTCGTCCCACAGAGGGGAAATGTACATAGTTACAGCAAAAGTGAAGATTGAGACAAAATCAAACACTATTAGATAAAAGGGCATGCACAAAAAAAAAAATTTTGAAAAATGTAATTATTTACATTCGAAGTAGATTTCTAATAATTTAAAGATTAAATTAAAAGAATGACTACCATACCTTATCACCTGTAAAAGATAAAAAGTAAAACAATTGTAGATCTTTTACAGATGGCAAGTTACCAATTGAATAGGTAACGTCTGGATCATGAGTCATTGCTGTCCTAATCCTTCTCTCCCGTCTCTTTCAGGCGTTGCTGTCCTCGGAGGAGGGGCTCAGACTGGAGGAGCATCTCAGAGACCCTGCAGTCACAGCCGGCTGAGGACCAACCCTTCAAAATTCAGGCTGCAGTTCATAGACTCTGGATCAGTCCTGAGCGCCGTGGTGCACAAGCCAACAGCACCAGGTCTTAACACACAGAGAGAGAATGACTCTGCTGACGCGCTTCCTAAATAATGTGATACTCCTCAAACCTGACTGATGGAGCACTCGTACGGATAAAGAAAGCTACGAGTGTTTCTTTGGTTGTGTGTGGGTTTTGTCTCGTGCCATGTTTTTTAATAGTCTTCAATGCATTACTAAACCATTCCAGTGTAAAGATGTAAACTGACAACTTCTCCATACTGCAGCGGTGTCCCTTCAAAATACAACACAACAGGAAAGAAGCAGGTCAACGTTTCCTGTGAACCTCAAGCCTTATTGGTTAGTTCTTATTTCAGGTTTCACTATATTAGTACTACCACAGCTGCGCCAACAGAGCCCCGCGCCCCCCCTGAAATTCAAGGTGTTTTTATGAATTTTTTAATAATACATATTTATAGCACCAAATTGGAACTAATCTATCTACTGTCACTTTTCACATGTGCTCTCTTCTTAAATAAACTAAACACTTTAATTTAAAGTTTTTGACCCTAAGAAACACCAATGCATTAATCAATAACAATAATCCACAGCTCCTCTCTCTGCTCCAGAGGATTTAAAAAATAAAATATCCCAACAACACCCCCCCCCATTGAGTTGATTGAGCAATCTGTAATGATTTGCTAACACAACATCGCACTGCTAGCTAGCGAACAGCACTGATTGTCACTTCGGGTGAGGGCATAGCAACCGTCGTCAATGCTAGCCGTAATGCTAGTCGTATTTCAAATAATGTGTAAAAGGGATTGCAGTGTATCAAGAAGAATGTCAGAATTGAGACACAACTCAGGCTTCTCAACATTTGATTGAAAACATGACCTTTTTTAAGTAACTTTGTCGTTTTTTTTGCGATGAAGCACCCCTACAGTTATGTGTAGCAATGCACGTATACACCACTGTCGTAAATACTACAAACTGTTTTACACCAATCAGCTCAGTGCCGTAAAGCCTTACGCACTTCTTCTGGGAATTCACCAAAGAACATGCAGACCGACAGACACCACTCTCCATTTACAAGTCCGTGTAGCATCACAATGGTTTTAAAGCTCTTTTTTTAAGCTAAAATATGTAGATAATGTTTCTGTAATTCTGATCTGGTGTAAATGAACTACTTTCAGTGAAATGTTATTTGTGGTTTCAGGTTTGATTTGTCATGTCAGAAAATGTACAGTTCACACAACTGCATAGAGCTGAAGAACTGAACATTCACAGAACAGTGATGTTAACCGTACCAGATTGTGGACAATCAACTGGAAACTCAACAGTAGAACAATGCAAAAAAAAACATATTCAGTACTGATGAAGTCAACAATTATAATGGTGCGTTCATTCACACCTGAAACAAAGCTCATATTTGCCTTGAGTGAAAACGTGATTGCAGTATCATCATCTTTGTGTTTATTGCATCTCTCAAACTATACAGTGTGTGCCAGAAAAAAGGCGAGGCTTATCTCCAATGAGATGCCAACAACGTTTGGTCCGAGAAGAAGAACCACTCTTGCTGCTTTGTGCATGTTGTGAAAGTCCCAGATACGACGTGGAAACCCAACGGTCTGGTGTTTGGAACATAGATTATCCAGACAAACAAGGCAACTGAATCAATCTTGTTTACTACAGTCATATGAACCCATCATTAACATATTTCCTGTGATTTTATTGCAATAAATGTATCAAAAGGATGGCGAAATAATGTCTTTGCATTGACTGTATGTAATCGCACCACGTGAACAATTCCCTTCATGGCCAGTGTGAACGCACCGTTAGTTGAAGGATTCAGTAAATAGTAGACCTATCACACGTTAACACGGTACCACATAGTCTTAGTAAACTTAACGTGGCATACAAAATGGGGCCAAACATGTGAAAGTGTCATGTCTCTGCTGCCTGGTGGAGCCCAAACCTTTGCATCACTTATTCTTACTCTTGCCTTCCCGAGTACCAACAAGAACATTGCTGAGCAACATTATCCAATCATTGCCGTTAGGCTGTTACGTTGACCAATAATGTCGAGCCACAGGAAACACATTTGGGAGCGTGATCTGTGGATTTATTTAAAAATGCATATGCTCTCCTTAGTATTTCCAGCTGCATGTTTAAGTGTTCAAGGAGGGAAATGTTAACACTAGAGTTGTTGATCATCTTTGGGATTGTTTTTGATGTCTTTGATGTATTTTCATGAGAAGCACAGAACAGCCTCGTACAGTGTGTCCTGCAGAAACCACCACTGCCAAAGAGTCCTAAACTGAAATGTGATTTATCTTCTCTGTAACACCTATGCACTTTTGATATGTATCAATGCATTCATTAGCAGTGGTGTTTTTGTCCCACAGGTGTGAAGTGTTTTCTACACGCTGGAGATAACACCAGCTGTCACAATAAGAAAAAAGGCACAAAATACCGAACGGATTATCTGCAGCTCACAGATGCATTGTGGTTGATACGTGGTATTGTCTCTGTGATACACTATTTGCTAATGTTGTCAGTCCTTTGCACTTGTCCAACTGTTTAAGAGAAGCTGACGTCAGGAGGCTGCACACTGGTAGTGTAGAATTTTCTGAATTCAATTTTTTCTCGACTTGTATCCGTTCCTGGAGTTTTATTTCAGCTACTGCGCAGAAGCGAAGAGATGTTTCAGAAATACTCATGTTCTTTAGAATTTGAAGAAAGAATGTGTTTTTGAAAGATTATTGCATTGATATGGAAAATCAAAATAAAATAATTGAGTAAAAAAACGTTGGATACTCTGTTTTTATTTGTGGAAATAAACTTGGACTCACTTTTTAAACTTCTTGAATGTGGCCTTCTACACAGTGTTTTTTTACACATCCAGCCGTTTGAGAAAAACATGATCCTTCCTTACAGGTCTGTTTTTGTGTCCTCTTGTAAGTCTAAGTCTACTCGTTCAGCTCTATTTTTGGTCTCCAGCTCCTCCGTCTCTTAAGCTGCTTCTCCTCTGTGCTCTCCAGCTAGTCTCTATCTTTCTGTTTGCAGCTGAGCAGGAAGTGTACAGCTTTTTCTTAGGAAACTACTGCTGCAGGACCAAACGATGCCATGTTTAGTCATATTAATCTGCAGAAAGAAGTCTGGTAGATTTGTTAGCTTAACTTTTCCCTATTCATGACTGCATTCCGGATCTCATACTTTTCCGGTTTTCTTTAATCTGCAGCTGCCCTCACAAAGAACCTACTGTGTCATGCAGTATGCATTGAGACACGCTACATTGTTATGACTTTGCAACTTGAACCCTGTGGCTTTAATATCCCCTGCCCCAAAGTATTGTGGGTCATAATAGCCAGAAATCCTTCTGGCTTGCCAAGTGCAAAACATGACTGGATGCAGGAGGACATCCTGTTATCTTTGGCTCTCTGCCTTTTAATAAATACTGGGACATATCAACTGTTTCTCTGGCATACTGGCAGCAAAGGTTTGTCCCTCAACATTTTGGAAGAATTACTTAATGTATCAATCTTCAAAAATATACTTAATTTCCTAATATGCACCTTTGTTCAATAATTACTCAATTTTTTCGAAGAAGTAAAATACTTATTTTTCCAAAAATTATTTTATTTTTTTATTTTTTATTAACTCACTTTTTAAAAAACTCTGGTAATAAACCTGTTATTAATTTTTTTTTAATTAAATGACCACTTTTTTCTACATTTTTGAAAATTATATATTTATAATTTACCCCAAAAATCATTACATTTTCAAAGATTGCCCTTAACTTTTCAAAAATGACTTCCATTATAACCCTATTTTCTTTAAATAGTTGACACTCTTGAAAACCTACTTAACATTTAAAACTTTTTTCAGAAAAATCCAGACAACAAAATGTGAAGTCCATTTTAAATACTGGCCTTAAGAAAAACGAATAAGCAGTTATAGATCGTCCAGTTGGTGCTACCAGCTCCAGTGACTCAATGTAGCCTATTTACAAGACAGTGGGACAATTATTATAATGACCTGGTTTAATTAAGAAAGCCCAACGCCAAGTCAAAATAAGAGGTTCATAGAGACATATCTGTAGAGTGTGTTGGCATCCTAGAAAAATATGACCAAAAACCAAATGTATTAATAATATAGACCCAATTATATATATTTTTTATTCTCCACAATCCCTGTCTGTTATGGATTAACACACTTTAAAAATGTCTGTCTGGATGGAAAAGACACTCATTTGTGATGTCATAGCTTTCCTCCACCACCAGAGGGCAGAGCAGGACACACATCTGAGAGAAACAACAGCTTCCTTCCTTTCAGCTCCAAATCTCTGTGAATGGGCCAGAAAATGTTCAACTACTGATACATTGCTTATATACTATATATACTATATACAGTATGAAGTAAGCAGTGGATCTTGTAGAGTCTCTCCTTTGTATGGGTGAAATATAAGGCATGTTGTATAGAGTACTTCTGATTTTAGAAGACAGCTGTGTGGGAGCAATAAAAGGTTCCTCCACTCTGCAGCTGGTGTGGTAAGAAGTGTTTGTGGGGGAGAATGGTGGGAGGGGGGCCTTTTCAGGTGCTAAGAAGCATTATAAAGTTTGTCATTGAATTATTGAACCACTGTGACCATCTTGATCCAGTCACAGACAGACCAGACAAGTTTTTAGTCATTTGTGAAATCCTAATTTGATACTGGCTGGGAAAAAATGTCATTGCCAGTCAATATTAATACATAACCAGCCAAAGTTGAAATGTAAGTTAATTTTGGAAGTCTTTTATAACAGTGCCGGGAAGCGGCTGTGTAAAGCTAGCAACAGACACACTGCCAAAGTCCTTTCAAAATAAAATGGGGTTTAAAAAAACTAAACTTAAAGTTGGACTTCAGTTTTAAAAATTATATATTTATTTATTAAAGTTGTAGTAGGCTTAGAGGAGGAACTTTATTAACACATGGTCTTCTGAATCAGACATCACACTAACCTATAAATGCACCACAATTGAGCTTAACGTGGGACTGTTTTGTAATAAATGTTATATTGAAGCTTTCACTTACACTGAGCATAAAATCCATTGTTATTATATTATCAGAACTGGTTGTATGATACATACATTCTTATCAAGTTATGGAGGAGAGAATGATCATTTCTGATTAGCTATTAACTTAACTTGGCTATGAAGTTTCCCTGCAGGATGACATGCTATTGTGTGTCTTTTCAATCAACCAAAACTACATTTATAGTGTTATTTATTTGAGTCAGTTTATAGACCTCTTTAAAATCTCCTTCTGAAAAGCTGAACATGTTATTATTTATTTATTGTACTGTATGTGAAGAAATCCCATGTTTCATGCTTTAGTATTCCAAGACGTTTCCTGTTATGTTCACCACCTTATAGCTGTAACTATTGTGTGTTCATGTAAATAAACTAACCGTAAACGTATTTATTAATACAATTAAATAAGTCTTGGCAGCCCTTATACAGCTTTAGACATGGATCATAGACTAACATATACAATACTAATTATTTATTATACCCTACCACAGTATTAGTGCATTGCCAACATGCGCTTTTCAAAAAGAATTACATCTTATTTGTTTTCAATGTTTTTGAAAAATGGCTTAAACTTTTAGAAACAATGACTTTATTTTCCAATAGATGAACTCAATTCACGTTCAAGAAACAACTTCACTTTCAAAAAATGACTGGAAATCTCAAAATTGACTTAATTTGATAAAATGTTAGGATGTGACTTGTATCGGTTTAAAGCATAGGTTTAAAGTGATATGCATCGGTTTGTAGACCTCTTTAAATGCTCATTTTTTCTTTAAAAACACAAATTTTCTTAAAAAAACCCCCACTTTTTGTATGTTGTCAGCAATAAACCACTTAACGTAGTGAATGTAAAGAAATGTGAAGAAAACCCACGAAGAAGAACATTTATTAATGATTTTTGAAAACTAAACCGGAAGTGCTCCCGGTCCTTCGCGGGGACTTGACGCTAATCTTCACGGGGGGCGGACAGCTCACCGCGGCTATCATGTGAGGAGCAGGTCGCTGAGGAGAACCGGGCTGACGTTCAGCTTGTGTCGACATGTGAGGACACTCGCGACATATTGTGGATAGGTGTGCAGCTTCATGGAGTCTCCACAGTAAGTTACACTTTATCTCTCTGAGTTAAGACGACTGAGCGCTCATAAGGAATGTTTAATGGTTGATATCTGACATTCAGCTCTCACTGCCTGGAACATGGTCTACTTTTCTGTGTGTGTTTGGAGCTGGAAATGAAGAGCTGTGGGGTTATTCCTGCCTGTAACTTTATATACGGTGGAGGTGCAACAGGTGACGTGTGCAGACAGGCCCCAAGCTAAGGGGCAGGTGACATTACAAAATCATTTTAGTTTGAAACGAAAATTACAAAATCAACAGAAATGCACCTGCTGCAAATGACTGGCATCAATGTAATGAAAGGTCGTTGATACAGTGGACTGCAGCTCTAATACTAGACTGTCTGATACAACAAATCGGTTGCAGTATTTTCCAAAAATAAAACTATAGGCAAGAAAATGTACATGTCTTTGTATAGCAAATTTCAACACAAGGCAATTAAAAGTTATTTACAAAAAAAACATAGAAAGCAACAGAAACACATTATAAAATGACTAGAAATACAAGAAAAGTAACGGTGTTTATTTAGTTATTTGATTAAACTTTTCCAATTGTATGGACTACTGACTTCATAATAATATTGTAGACTAACATACAAAGGACTATGCTCATTGATACACAAAGTGAAAGCTAATTAGTGAAATGTTTTTTAAACATGTTGCAACCATCCCTGATGTGACACATCTTTATCTCAAATAAATATCATGAACAATATAATCATTGTAAAATTGTATGGGTAATTAGCAGATATATTTGCATTTATTGTATAAAAAGTTGTTGGTCTAGAGTCGACCGAATAGTCTCTGAGTAACTGAGAAATGCACCAAGTGTTGCAACAGTCCTCATTGTCCCATATAGGCTGCTATAGACAACAAGGAAGCGTGAAATGATGTTAAAGGTACATTTGACCTGCACCCACAAAGGGTTTAAAGGAGAAGGATTGCTAATGACTTCCTCCCACAATGGAAACTAGTTTATTAATATAGCACCTTTCACCACAAGACAATTCAAAGTGCTTTACATTAATGATTGATATATAGTGCAACCTAAACACATTATAAAATGACCGTCACTAAAAAGCAAAGAGATGAAAACTACGGCGGCTGAGAGGTGCAATCGACAATTACAAAGTGTGAAACACTTTAACAAAGCTTGAGACAAATGTACATTTCATAAAACAAAATTACATTATCAAAACACTTTTACCAAAGTTTTGTTTTGTTTTGTGAACGTTGCCGATTGAAGCTCAGTGCTGACTTCTTGGCTCCAAAAATGATTACCTCAGTTTTATCTTTGTTTCATTGAAAAAATTCTGACACATTCAATCATTGATTTGTTCAATGCACTTACTCAGTGCTTGAATTGGACCATATTCCCCTGGTGAAATGGTTACACTTGTGTATCATCTGCAAAGCTATGGTAACTTATTCTGTTGTTTTCCATTATCCATGAAGCACGTCAAAACTGAAATGAAGTTGCGGAAAAGTATCTTATTCAGTGTGAAGGCACATTAGCCCTCTGACTTTGGGGGACAGTACTGCATGCAGTGCGTTTTCCCTCTGGAGTTCCACAGTAGAATGTGTGAACTCGTATTGACGCAAGTGTCTCCCTCCTCTCATCTTCCAGTGGATTACTGTGAGGAGCAGGTGGCTTCACAACCTGAGAGATGTGAAATCCAGTCAGGAGAGAAGCCTCCTCTCATTAGAACAGGCAGTTGTCCCGGACCGTTGTTTGGATAAACTTTAATTTGCACTTGAGTGATATGATTAATTAGTCTTCCTTAGAACTGGATCTAAACTTACTGAGTGCCTGCGCTTCCCATTTTATACAAAACCCTGCCAAGCAGTGCAGAGGTCAAAACATCCGGCAGCTGACAGCTGTTTGCATTTAGCAGAGAGAATCTGGCATCTACTGTCTACATAACATAGTGTTTACGTTTATATGGCTCCATTTATACGCATGGATTATGGATGAAATAACCGTTAGAAGGAGCAATTGTTGCAAGTAGTTGCTAAATGAGAGAGTTGGCTTAAAGCAGGTCAGCATAGAGGACTAACAGGTTCGAGGCCCTGGACTTCTTCAATGCGGTTTCAAACACATTTATTTAGTTTAATGCAGAAGTTAGCATAGCAAGGTCTCCTTCCACACAAAACAATGGGATTTCTCCAATGGAATTCGTATTATTGCAGAATATAAGATATTTGGCAAATCTTTTTGATTACCGTACTTTCCGGACTATAAGCCGCTACTTTTTCCCCACGCTTTGAACATCGCGGCTTACACTACAGCTTCAAAAAAAGCTTGGAGCTGGGCGTGTCTGAAGCTTGGGGATTTTATTCGAGCCCCGCAACCAACAACCAATCACATGAATGTCCCGCCCTGTTTACGTAGTGTTAACATAGCTAGCAAGCTATGCTTGGATATACTGGATATAAAATCCCCAAACAGGCGAAAGCCTACCAGTTTCACCCACTGTCTCTGCCACCTCCCCCCATGCCTGGTTCCTCCGGTTGTATCCCGGTAAGTTAATGGGGACTGGTCATACAAAACCGGGTGATTTGCTACGGCGATAATTAGTTTATCCTCCACCTGTTTTTGAAATATAGAAATGAACGGCGGGATATCTCTCCCAGCTTAGACGTGGTTTGATTGGCTAGGACTTGAGCTGTCAGATTTTCAGAAACGGGATTTGATTGGCTGGCTTTGATTGGCTGGCTTCGGCTTCTCCGGCGAGCCGGAGACGCCGGAGAAGCTCAGCCACGCTACCCACAATTGGTGACCGACCAGTGGGTGCGGCTTATATTCAGGTGCACTTAATAGTCCGGAATTTACGGTCCACGCTTTGGATATTAACTGACATATTTTCTTTCTTGGAACAACATGTGTAAATCTCTTAAACGTATATAAACAACAGCTATGTTTTCAGTAACTTAACCAAAACACGTTCCAAAGACTGTTGACTTCACGTTTACAACGTTGTAACTATTAGATGCTAACCATCTGGGTTTAGGACTCATTACTGCACCATTTCATTATAGAACAAAATATTTGTATTTTTTTTTGCTCGTTCTTATTACACAATTAAAAAAACATGAAAACTTTCCTTTACCCCAGCCTAAAGAAAAGTCTATGTTTTTTAAAACCTGTTCTCCATCAGCTGGTCCCTTATGTTTCCTTAAAGTTTACATAGGAAAGGCTTTGTGATTGAGCCTTTGGAAATGAAGGGAGTGGTGAGGTTCAACGAGCTAATGGGTATGTTACATCTTAAGGCCAAGGCTGCAATGTTTCTAATCATTAGACATTTGTTATTTAAAGTTTTTGTTTGACTCTTAATACAGTAATGAGTTTCTGTAATTCCCTGGCCTCTTAGTTGGTGTTTGACTCGTGAAATAGTTTGTTATTCAACTTAATTTTTATTTTTCTGGCTTTGATAGAGACATTTGTTACTTGTATGCTTTGGTATTCACATAGTACTTAAGGAGGAAATCTTTGACTCTTAGTTTTGGCGATTTGTATTTGTCTGTACCACGATGCATGTGGGGGAAAAAAACAAGCCGAAGCACAAGCTGTCACTTCCTGGAATGAGGGGTTGACGTATAAGGGGGTGTCACTGCATACACACCCCGGGGAAGAAGCAGCAGGACAGAAATACACCAGGGAGCCGAGTGTCAGCGTCACTGGCTGCCCAGTGGACTGCTGTCAGAGGAGAGGTTAAGCTCCACCGCGTCACAGCATTTCCAAACGTTTGGTTGAGAATTGGATTCGTAGAAAGATTCAAACTGGTCCCATATGGAAAGTTACATAGATTCTAGTCTTCAACAGAATGTTTGGGAAATCTTTTTTTAATTATTATTAAACTGTGAATAATGTATTCACTCAAATAAATACAAAATATAATAAAATAAACATTAAGGTGCAGCATTTGGATGAACCAGCTTGACACTAGGACTTGCTTGCTTGTCAATGTCATTGTATTTTCATGTTTTTTTTAAGAAAAATGCACTTGTCCACATTGCTTGCCGAAAGGGCAGATCTGCTGGCACTAACAATGTATCCTGCTGTGGAGAACACCCTCTCGCTAGGGACAGAGGTAGCAGATACAGCCAGGTAGCGCTTTGCTAACATGGCACTGAACTTTTTGCGAGTGGTGGAGGCTTAAATGCTAGCGGGAGTTGGGTTTGCACTTCAGTCATTTTTCTTTTGGTACCGGTGATATTCACGTTCGGGTGATGCCTTTTCAAATGAGTGTGCAAATGTTATGTATTGCCAGCCGCGTAACCAATTTGAGTTGAACATGCCGACAAACAGCTTTGGTTTGGTCCACCTGTCTTTGTCCGTCATCCTTGTACGTAACTGCGAAACCAAAATGTTCCCAAACCGGAGACTTCAATGATGCTGGAGGATTTTCGAGCTCAACTTTATCTGCGTTCGCAATTTCGACAGTTCCTCAAACTAGTGACTAAATTTGAACGCATCCCTGTGACCAGCTCTCATGCCTCTCGTCCAATGAAATGACTTGGTCGCTCTATGACGCGTTGAACCCAATGTGAGCAAATTACACTGAATGCTGCGATGCAGCACCTTCGGTACACTTCGGTACACTTCGGTACACTTCGGTATACTTTGAATATTTTCGGTATGAATACGTATACCGTTACACCTCTAGTAAATATAAGAAGTCAAAGTAGAATCTCCAATAAAAGATAATATAAAATATTAGAAAAAGAGGTTAAAGTACAAAATACAGATTTATGTATTCATAAGGTATGAATGCTATAGGCCAGTGGTTTTCAAACTGTGGGGCGTGAGCCCTGGTGGGTCGCGGAGGTACTGCAGGGGAGTCACGGGAAGATTTTTTTATATAATTTTATTTTTACATTTTTTTTTTAGCAGTTTTAATTAGGCCAAATTAATTCACAGTATCTATTACAAGCACTTTTGTATTATGTGTAATCCATAATAACATAAAATGATAGTTGGATCTTTGTATCTTATTAGCAGAGAAAATGTAATGTTTTTACTAGTGGTGCACGATTATATTATTATATTAGGAATTATGACGTCATCCCGATAAACCCGATAACAGTATTAATAGCCCCGATAATATACAATATATTTTTTGGGTAAAAAAAAGAAAAAAATACTGCGGTGTGGGTGGATTGGGATGAGGGGCACTTGTTTTTCACTCGGCTCCTCCCGTTTGCCAGTACTGTGGTATTAGTGGTTTAGGAAGAGGGGAGTTTTTCACAAATCCAGCGCTCCCTAACTCGTGCCTGGCTGTGACGTAAATGGTGTGCAGCCGTGAAACCAGGACAGTAAACAAACATGTCGTCGGTAGTATGGGACTATTTCAAAGTTTCAGAGTTAGATAGTTCGCTTGCTATTTGTATCAACAAATGCAATGCACACTCCTTCATACTCTGATCGATAACGATATACGGGACATAAGTTTCACCACGGAAATATGGACCAGTGATGTTAGCCCCGTTAGCATGCTAGGTCTGACGGCGCAGTGGCTGGACAAAGACTACAAACATTGACTGATTGACTCAATTATATTTATTTGGGAAAATAAATATGGTCACTTTGAAGAGTCAAAACTGTTCTTGGCTTTGTTTTGTTCACAGTAGTAATGCTCATGTCATTTGCTCACTACTAGTCTACCACCAGGTGTGCAAAAACTACAGGTACATTTAATATATATATATATATATATATATATATATATATATATAATATTATTATCGGTTATCGGTATCGGTCTTGAGAAGCAGGAAGTTATCGGTATCGGTTTCAAAAAACCAATATCGTGCATCCCTAGTTTTAACAGAAATATGTGTTTTGTATCTTTGTTTGACTCTTCAGGTTGTAAAACGTGACGGAATTTGGAACCAGATTTACTGCGGCTGGGTTAAATGCAGAGGACACATTTAGTTTTAATGTATGCGAGTACTGAGACAATAAATAAATATAAATCGTAATAGTATGCTCTTTCTGCGCTTCTGCTTAACAGCGTGTTGTCAGGTGTCTCGGATTCGGAGCGTGTTATGAAACCTTTTGAAAAAAAAAAAATTATAAAAAAAAAAAAGTTTATAAAAAAAAATAATTATCTCTCCGCACCGAATATTCGCTGCTGATTACTACCGAATATCCGGAGCCCGAAAAATGGTATTCGGGACAACCCTACCTCAGTGCAACCTGATACGATTTGCGGGCCGTGTGTAAATGTGACCTGAGCGAAGGCTCGCAGGCAGGTTAGCTGCTGCGCACGGTAATATGTTTTGTTTACCTGAGTGAAGTCTTGCAGGCACATCGCCTGTAGTGTATTAATGTGAGCTCCTACACCTATAATAATTTGGCCTTTCATTGAATGCTTTATAAACCAGTTAAACTTACAGATGTCATTGTGAATTGGAAAACTGCATTTAAATGTTGTTAAAGGTCAACGTTTCAATCATAGACTGTATGGTTCAGCAATTGTTGGTCGTTTTAATGGAATTGACATATTTGAAGCTCAAATACTTTGTTCTATATATAAAGAAGAGAAAGAATTTTATTACAATAAAATGACTGTTTAATCTTCACATCTTGTATTCATGTCTATAATTTTGAGCACCAAATTATTTAAAAGTATCGATAAGAGTACCGAAAAATACAGATACCGATAAGCAGTACCGGTATCGATAAAATCCTAACGATACCCATCCCTACTCACCAGTGAAGGCAAATGTTGATTTTAAAGATGAGATTTGTTGGTTTGTGCAATGCCGAGATCTCATGACCTTTATTCTATTATGTATTTGTTCTCTAGTCGAATCTCAGGTTTAACATTAATTATAACGGTGCTATAACGGTCTGTTTGCATTGACAAGATGTGCTATTCACGCGGCACACCTGATGGCGGGTGTTATAAAAGATATTCCATAATCGGTTTTCTTCATATTTTTAATGTATTTTTCATTGTTTGTTCAGTACTAAAAGGTCCAAGAAGTCCCACAATTGAATTTAATATTCATTTGACATGTTAACTATATCGTAAAGCGCTTCATGGGAGTAATTGTGGGATGATACATTTTCAAAGTATCACGATATGTATCGGTTGAGTATCGGTATCGTTCAGTGGTATCGGTATCGGTATCATAAAAAAGTCAACGATATGCATCCCTAGTGTCCGCCATTGTTCGTTTAGAAATGTTAGTTTCGGTTCTGCTTGTCGATTCCTAGGAAATACATTTCGCCGCTTTCTGTACTGTTAGACGGGGGCGGGGCAGCCCGGGCGGGGCGGGAAGCACAGTGGCAGGGTTGGGAAGCAAAACTCGGTTCCGAGTAGGAACAAATAACAATTGTCCGGTCCCGGGATTAATAAGAGTTGTGAGGACAGGAGGCGAGGCCGAGTCTGTGAGTCAGTCAGTCTGTCTGTGAGTCAGTCAGTCAGTCTGTCTGTGAGTCAGTCAGTCAGTCTGTCTGTCTGTGAGTCAGTCTGTCTGTCTGTGAGTCAGTCAGTCTGTCTGTGAGTCAGTCAGTCTGTCTGTGAGTCAGTCAGTCTGTCTGTGAGTCAGTCAGTCAGTCTGTCTGTGAGTCAGTCAGTCTGTCTGTGAGTCAGTCAGTCAGTCAGTCAGTCTGTCTGTCTGTCTGTCTGTGAGTCAGTCAGTCAGTCAGTCAGTCAGTCAGTCAGTCAGTCAGTCAGT